>VDFB02153019.1:0-16245 GCA_007258455.2 Sequoia sempervirens | reverse complement strand
TATGCATTCTCTTTTTCTCACAAATATCCTAGATCTATTCCACAACTAGTTGGACAAATGATCAAAGCTTCATCAGAATTTTCCCTTCTCTTTCACTTGCAATCCTTTATTCTGATGTTTACTTTGCCATGGGATCTTCATCCTATGGACTTGATCATCCTTCTTGATTGTTGTCACTCCATCTTTCTAAAATAAGTACATTTGGATCCTTCTCGATATGCATTGTAACTTTAGAGTGAGTTTGAAGCAACTTCATCCTCTCACTAAAGTGGGGGATAAATGTACCATGGAAAAATGGTCCCTTGTCATTTTCATGGTCTTTTAGGCCTTTCTTCATGATGCTTGGTCCATTTTTCTTTGAGTTAATCTTGTAATGTGGCTTGAACATTCAAATTAGCCCTTAAAATTCTAATAATGGCATCTTGTGAAGGTGTTGTGAAGTGCTGTAAAAAATTTCTAGACTTTTCTAGACTCTATTCATTACAATCCACCTAAAAATCACCTTTTCATCACTTATCAAGTCCTATTTTGAAGTGTTGTAAAGTATTGTAACAAGATTTCATGCTTTTCTAGGCTCAATTTCACTATTTACACCTTTCTTATGCTTTATTTGACCCCTTTATGCACTCATAAGGCTTAATTAACTATGTTTTTGAATGTAAACCTGACAAAAAACATTAAATGCAAGATAATTCCCAACACCCACATTCAAGTCCTAGGTGGGACCCATTCACCATGGATGGAAAATGAGTCCCTCTTGGCTCAAAATATTTCAAAATTTCTTTCGGGTTTTTATTTAAAATCACCTTATGTCGGCTTGTGATGAGGTATCTTTTGGTTACTAAGGCACAAGTGTGTATAAATAAGTGTTTTTGTTCTCATTTTAACCCTCATTCATCAAGTTCACTTATTCACACATTCATTCAAGCATTCAAGCACTTAGCATCATTGAATCAATCATTAATCAAGTATTTTGAGCAGCCATTGTTATATATCTTCGCATTTATTCAATAAGGATTTGGTAAGTTGATAGAATTTGCATAAAAGTTATTTTTTATCATTCTCTTCCATTCCATTTCTTCATTAAGGGTTTGATTACCAAAGTGGTATTCTCGGACTGGGTTGTGCAACCTTTATAACCTATCCCTTAACCATTTTCCCCCTTTGATTGTGTGTTTTTAATTGTGTATGTAGATTTATCAGCTTATTAGGTGTTGAAAGATTGTCAACAAGTCAAAAAAGTGTTTCAAGCCAAATAAATCCTATTTCAAGCTTGGAGAAGACATTTTTTCCATTTTCTATAGAATTAACTTTGTCAACCCGACAAGCAAAAAAACTTAGATCTGGTGTTGTGAAATTGTCCCTTGATTTCTTAGAATTTTGGGAGAGGACAGATTCTCCATAAGTGGCGAATGAGTTCCACCTTAAGGCTGAAAATTTGGATTTTGTCAGATTCTAGATCCCGACATTGAAAAACCAGTTTTCATCAGAAGAGGGACTGATTCACCATTAGTGGCGAATGAGTCCCACTAATGATTTTAAGTGATCTCTTTCAGCATTCAAAATATTCTAGAATCTTCATCGCACTTAGGTGAATTTTGATTCAACCTTCTTCTTTTATGTTCTACATTTGTTCATATATTAGTTTATGTTTACATATCATATTGTGTTTTCCAAAATTGCATAATTATTAAGTTTTGCATTCATAATCAATAAAACACTTCATTTAATTTCACTTAGATCATTACATTGACTCTAAATAACAAATTACATTGCATAATTTGTGTGAACCACCTAGACTTTTGAGTGGGTTTTATCTCTCTTATTTTAGGTGAAACATTTATAAGAGTGCAAGAGTAGTCTATAAGCCCTACCCGAAAATCTATGGTTCAATATCCTCTAAGAGAATGATATTTCTTTGAATTTTCCTCTCTTGGAGACATTATGAATAATTTTCCCGAAGAAGAGACCATGCATGAACTAAGAAAAATCCCTTTGAATGTTCCTTACACTATTTTGCATTTACAATAATTGTTATATGGCCACCTTGCATAACACACTTTTCTTGGCTATGGAGCCATCCTTTCTTTTCATGAGTTCAAAGACTACAAATATTTTCTTTCCCCATGGAGCTTGATGTTCATTGTCATCTCGAACCTTATGAAAGTTATCGAGGTATAGCTTTGGTATGGTTCTAATGCATGGGAGTTGAACTTAGCATCACTTTCCATAGCAAATTGCTTCTTTGTGTGTGAGGGAATACCGGGTTGCATATGTATAAAAACTTCACCTCCTAGGGGCTAGCAATGTACACCCAAAGCAACCTCCATTTTGTTAATGTTCAATTTTGGCTTGTACCTGACCTTAGCCAAGTCAGGGTAATAGTGTGTTTATTGTGGACCTTAAAAGGTCTTTCTTGTGTGTGGAATGGGTGAATTAGTCACTAGGACTAAGGTCACCATAGTTTAATCATTGTTGTTAATGTTGGTTTTAATTAGCCTTAGGAGTTAATTTGAAGGATGAGCATTAAATGTGTTCTAAACACATATAAGTTGTTAGAAGATTCCATGAGATAGTTAAGGGAGTTGATTGCTTGGAATCAAGGAGATTGAGGTCCTAAGATTTAGGATGATGGCAAAGTTGCAAGAGTTGTTGCAAAGTTGCATGACAACATTTGTTAGGTTGCATGCAACTTAGTTGTTTTGGATTCCCTAAAAGTTAGGAGTGTGGGATTGACCAACATCCCTTGAAACATGGTAAAAGGCAGCTATGTAAGTGTGGAGGCTCGAAGGCAAGCAGGGAGTCCATTGTAATAAAGTTTTTGTTTTGTGTGAATAGAGAAAAGTCTGCAATTTCTGTGTTCACCGTGTGTTTTGAAGAAACAATGATATCTAGTGGATTGTATATATTTATTTGGCTTTAGATTTGTGTTCATAGAATAGTTTTAATCCTTTTCCATTCTGTGATTGAATTGTTTTAAGTTAAATTAGTGTGGTGAATTCATAGTTTAGAGTGTAGAGGGTTTATTGTTTCAGTTTTGAGCAATTAGTCTTTTGATGGCTCCCCCATGAAATCTAGCCACGGGATCTTCTTGAGGAGGGATGGATATGTTAGGGGAGCCAGTAGTTTGTAAATACCTAGTAGTAGGAGTTATGAAGTGTCGAGCTCTATTATTTAAAACCAAACCCTAGGCGAGTTCTTACTAACCGTTAGGAAAGTTTCCATGCAAATAAAAATGAAGAGAATTGAAAGTGTGTGAAGGAGGTACTATATGGAAAAAGTACAGTTCCAGGTGGGGCATAACCTTACCTAAGAATGCTAGAAGGATTGAGGCTTAATCAATCCATTTGTGTGAGAGATTAGCAAGAGATCATTGAAACCCTAGGAATTAGGCCTATTAGCCCTATTTGCCCTAGATTGTAGGAACCCACTGTACGGAGGAGTCAGGGGTCTAAAACCATGAGAATATTTTAAAGGACTAAAAAGGGTGTCTGAAAGTGCAATTTTTTTGCCAGGTTGTTTGGAGAGTTTGGGCAAGAAAAGCAAAAAGGACACTGTCAAGGGCTACAAGCGATTAGGCCTTCTCAAAGAAAAATCTTGGAATCGGTAAGACAGTAGATTGAAGGTCCTCAAAGATGGATCTAAGTGGATGTGAAATGCATGTTTTCAGTGTCTCTAACACCCCTGCAAGCAGTTCAAGGTTGAGAGTGAAATTGGCACTTATATCCTTCTAAGTGTAGGAGATAGTTTATAAATTCAAATGGTGTCAAGTCCTCCAAGGTGAAGCACAAGGAGTGAGACTCTTGTAGCAGAGTTGAAACAAGACTAAGTTAATGACCTAAGCCTAATCAGAACCTAGAAGCTATCAGGTTCTTGGGTGAAGACAGAAAGAAGTCTTCCTAACTAGTTGGTGAAAGCAAACCAAGGAGCACTTACATCATATTGGTATCAGAGCCTTTGTTTGATCAGGCCTGTGATTGATGTTGCAACCCACTGAATCAGTAGGAGAGAACACACCAGAGGAAGAAAGAACCATGGTGACTAATGCTAAGTTAGCTAAGAAGGTAGAAGAGCAAGAAGAGGACAACCAACTGCTAAGAGAAAGGTTGTCTTGAATGGAGAAGCTCTTGGATGAAGTCCAAGAAATAATAGACAAAGTAAAGGATAAGATAGAACTGAAGGAAGAACAGGAAGCAAAGGAAAAGGAAGTGGACTTGGAGGAGGAAGCTCCAAAACCTGACCCTATCCTTGCTGAAGAACCCTTCTTGAAGGCACTGCAGGCCTTAAGTGGAAAAGCTTTGGAAGGAGTGCCACTATTTAGTGGACAAATGGACCCTGATTCAGTTGTGGACTAGATTGAAAGCATAGAGAATCACTTTGAATGTGATGGTATAACAGAGGCCCAAAAGGTAAAGGTGGCCAAGTCAAGGTTGAGAGGTGCAGCTCTCACATGGTGGAAATTTGTACAAGCTGAAAGAGAGAAAGAAGGAAAGGGCCTATAGTTACATGGAGAGGCATGGTAACTAAAATAAGGTAGACCTATCTACCTGATGACTATGAAGTCTAGTTGCATAGGAGGAGACATAACCTTAGGAAAAAAGATATGGATGTTCAAACATACACCGAGGAGTTCCAAAAGTTGTGCCTCAGATCAAAGGTGGTTGAAGATGAAAGCATCAAGCTAGCAAGGTATTTGAATGGGATTAAATGGTCTATTCAAGAAGACATGAGCCTAGTGAACTTCAAAACCATCCGCCAATGTTATCAAATGGCCTTAAAGATAGAGGAGAAAGGAAAAAAGAAGCAAGAGAAAACCTCCAAGAGTAGAGGTAAAGGAAAAGACAGTAGAGGACAAAGAGGTGGCTATGGTGGAAGGAGTTCAGAACCAAGGGCCCAAGGAGAAGTAGATACTCTGAGCAGCAAGAAGGAAGCTCTAGTAGAGGTGGTAGAGGAAGAGGCTCTAGCTCTAGAGGAAGAAGTGGTGGACAAGGAAGGGGTAAGTTACTTTACCAACATGAAATGTTACCACTGCAATCAAATGGGACACCCGGCCTATAGATGTCCAGAGAAAGGTAGTACCTTCTCATGGGGGTGACAAGAGAACTAATCTAGTTCATGATGAGACAAATGCAGCAGATAAACATCCTGAAGTACCATTGAATTCAGAGGAAGGTGAGAACCTCATGATGAGGAGAACTTTGATCAAGGAACCGGTTAAAGAAGAACCAAGCCAAAGGAGGTCCCTGTTTAGGATAAAGTGTAAGATGATGGGAAAAGTGTGTAGAGTTATCATTGACTCAGGGTCTACTGACAATATTGTGTCAGAGGAGACAGTCAGCAAGCTGAAGTTGACAAGGATACCCCACACCAATCCTTACAAGGTCACATGGCTCAATAAAGGACAACATGTCTTGGTGAATGAACAAGCATGGGTGGAGTTCTCAATTGGAAGGTACAAGGACAAAGTCTTGTGTGATGTGTTACCTATGGATGCATGTCACTTGCTCCTAGGTAGACCATGGCAATTTGATCACCAAGTTGTGCATGATGGAGCAAAGAACTCCTATACTTTCAAGAAGGATAAGGTAACATTTAGAATTCAGTCTTTGCTAGAAGATGCAGAGGTGCAGACAACAGGTCCTAAATTGCTCATGGTTGGTGAAAAAGAGTTCCTAGAAGCCTTAGAAGAAGGAGAAGGAGTTGGCTATGTAGTGATGCTAAGGCCAAGAGAGGTAAGCAATGAGAAAGAAGCTGAAAAACCAGAGTTACCTAAGGAGATACAGAAAATGTTGCAGACCTATGAAGGCATTGTAAGCAGTGGACAACCAGCAACATTACCCCCTAAGAGAGCCATAAGTCATAGGATAGACTTGATACCAGGGGCTACCCTACCAAATAAAGCAGCTTACAAGATGACTCCTCAACAAAATGAGGAAATAGCTAGGCAGATTCAAGAACTCCTAAACCAAGGTCTTATTAGAAAGAGCATCAGCCCATGTGCAGTACCCACTGTCTTAGCACCTAAAAAGGGAGGAGAATGGAGGCTTTGTACTGATTCCAGGGCCATAAATAAGATAACCATTAGGTATAGGTTCCCTATCCCTAGGATTGAAGATCTCATGGATTGTCTAGGTGAAGCTAGGTACTATACCAAGATAGACTTAAAGAGTGGTTATCACCAAATTAGGATACATGAGGGAGATGAGTGGAAAACAACTTTCAAAACCAATGAGGGTCTCTATGAGTGGCTGGTTATGCCATTTGGGTTGTCTAATGCCCCCTCCACATTCATGAGACTCATGAATGAAATCCTCAAAGACTACATTGGCAAATTTGTAGTAGTGTATCTTGATGATATACTGATCTATAGAAAAACAAGAGAAGAGCACCTCAAACAGATAGAGTTGATTTTCAAGAAGCTACAGGAGGAGAAGTTGATGATCAATTTGGAAAAGTGTGAATTCATCAAAACAGAGCTGGTGTACCTTGGATTTGTGCTATCACATGGCAACTTGAAAATGGACAGCAGCAAAGTGGAAGCCATCCTCAATTGGCCTACTCCAAAGACAAGCAATAGAGGTAAGAAGTTTTCATGGTCTTGCTCAATACTATAGGAAGTTTATAAGACAATTTAGTGCTATTTGTGCTCCCATGTTGGATACCATAAAAGGAGGAATGAAGACTAAGTTTGTATGGAATGAGCAAGCTAACAAAAGTTTTGAGTTGTTGAAAGAAAAGATAGCTACCCAACCTGTTTTGGTGTTACCAAGCTTTGAGAAGCTATTCACTATAGAGTGTGATGCAAGCAATGTGGCTATTGGAGCTATTCTCAGTCAAGAGGGTAGACTGGTGGCTTTTCATTCAGAGAAGTTAAGTGAAGCCAAGAAGAAGTATTCTTCTTATGACCTTGAGATGTATGCATTGGTCCAAGCTCTAAGGAAATGGAGGCACTACTTGCTTCCCAAGGAATTCATAGTGTATTTAGACAACCAAGCACTTAGTTTCCTGAATTCACAAGAGAAATTGAGTCACAGACACATGAAATGGGTGGAGTACCTGCAAGCTTACACCTTCAATATCAAGCACAAGAAAGGAGCTCTCAACAAGGTGGCAGATGCCTTGAGTAGAAGAGTCCTCACCATTCAAGAGATTCAGTTGAAGAGCATGGGAATAGATCATTTCAAGGATCTATATGCAAGATGATGAAGATTTTGCAAACATTTATAAGGTATGTACTGAATACAAGAATCACTTTCATAGTAAATATGTTGAATATACTTTGCAAAGTGATCTTTTGTTTAAAGGAAATCAGCTATGTGTTCCTAGAGGCTCTATTAGAGAGAATTTGATACAAGAAAAGCATAATGGTGCATTGAGTGGTCACTTTGGGATCACCAAGACTCAAGAACTTGTTCAAAGGTTTTATTATTGGCCAAGGATGAACCTAGATGTTAGAAGGTATGTGGAGAGTTGTATAGTGTGTCAAAAGGCCAAGGGTACTTCTTCAAATGCAGGCCTATACCAACCACTGCCTATTCCTACTAGGCCATGGGAATGCTTGAGTATGGATTTTGTAGTTGGGTTACCCAAGACAAGATAGGGCATGGATAGTGTTTATGTGGTTGTGGACAGATTCAACAAGATGGCTCATTTTGTGCCATGTAAAACAACCAATGATGCCAGTCAAATAGCCTCTCTTTTCTTCAAAGAGATAGTAAGGATACATGGATTACCAATGAGCATTGTGTCAGACAGAGACACTAAGTTTATGAGTCATTTTTGGAAGACTCTTTGGCAGAGATTGGGCACTAATTTATCCTTTGGATCTGCATACCATCCCCAAATTGATGGTCAGACCGAAGTTGTTAATAGAACTCTTGGAAATCTATTAAGATGCTTGACCAAGGAGTATGGTCAACAATGGGATCAGTTGATTGGACAAGTTGAATATGCCTATAATGATACTATGAACATGTCAACAGGGAAGAGTCCCTTTGAAATTGTCTATGGCTTACATCCTAGAGGAGTCTATGAGCTAAGAGACTTAAAGGATGGAGTCAAGGGAAGTGGATATGCTGATGATTTTTCCTATGCAATGCAGGAGATTCATGATACAGTTAGGAAGACATTGGCAGAGAATACCATGAAACATAAGACCAAGGTGGATGAGCATAGAAGAGAGGTTCAGTTCAATGTTGGAGACTTGGTGATGGTGCATCTAAACAAGTCTAGGTTGCAGAAAGGAGTCCCTCACAAGTTGCAGATGAAGAGGATAGGTCCCTGTCCTATCTTGGAAAAATATGGAAACAATGCCTTTAAGGTGCAGCTACCGGATGAAAGTGGACTGTCCCCTATTTTCAATATTGCAGACCTAGTTCATTATGAAGGACCACCACCAGACATGGATCAGAACCTCCATGAAGTCATCCAAGATGTGGAGGAGCTCAAACTGCCCTCTGCTACAGTCAAACAAGCTGACAGTGTATTGGATACCAGGGTCTATAAGAAGACTAGGACCAAGGAATACAAAGAACATCTGATTAAAAGGTATGGTCAACCTGATGCTGATGTAGTGTGGATCAAGGAATCAGAGTTCAAGAAGTTGGGCATTGATCTCAACTTACTCAATCCAAGGGTGGATTGAAATCTTTTGTTTTGGGGAGGATGGTGCAGGAGCACCTAGGCTAACCTCCATTTTTTTAATGTTCAATTTTGGCTTGTACCTGACCTTAGCCAAGTCAGGGTAATAGTGTGTTTATTGTGGACCTTAGAAGGTCTTGCTTGTGTGTGGAATGGGTGAATTAGTCACTAGGACTAAGGTCACCATAGTTTAATCATTGTTGTTAATGTTGGTTTTAATTAGCCTTAGGAGTTAATTTGAAGGATGAGCATTAAATGTGTTCTAAACACATCTAAGTTGTTAGAAGATGCCATGAGATAGTTAAGGGAGTTGATTGCTTGGAATCAAGGAGATTGAGGTCCTAAGATTTAGGATGATGGCAAAGTTGCAAGAGTTGTTGCAAAGTTGCATGACAACATTTGTTAGGTTGCATGCAACTTAGTTGTCTTGGATTCCCTAAAAGTTAGGAGTGTGGGATCGAACCAACATCCCTTGAAACATGGAAAAAGGCATCTATGTAAGTGTGGAGGCTCGAAGGCAAGCAGGGAGTCCATTGTAATCAAGTTTTTGTTTTGTGTGAATAGAGAAAAGTCTGCAATTTCTGTGTTCACCGTGTGTTTTGAAGAAACAGTGATATCTAGTGGATTGTATATATTTATTTGGCTTTAGATCTATGTTCATAGAATAGTTTTAAGCCTTTTCCATTCTATGATTGAATTTTTTTAAGTTAAATTAGTGTGGTGAATTCATAGTTTAGAGTGTAGAGGGTTTATTGTTTCAGTTTTGAGCAATTAGTCTTTTGATGGCTCCCCCATGAAATCTAGCCATGGGATCTTCTTGAGGAGGGATGGATATGTTAGGGGAGCCAGTAGTTTGTAAATACTTAGCAGTAGGAGTTATGAAGTGTCGAGCTCTATTATTTAAAACCAAACCCTAGGTGAGTTCTTACTACCCGATTAGAGGTTTGGCAGTCAAAAATTGAAGAGAACAGGCAGGGGAAGGAGGTACTATACGAAACAAGTATAGTTCCAGGTGGGGCATAACCCTACCTAAGAATGCTAGAAGGATTGAGGCTTAATCAATCCATTTGTGTGAGAGATTAGCAAGAGATCATTGAAACCCTAGGAATTAGGCCTATTAGCCCTATTTGCCCTAGATTGTAGGAACCCACTGTACGGAGGAGTCAGGGGTCTAAAACCCTGAGAATCTTTTAAAGGACTAAAAAGGGTGTCTGAAAGTGCAATTTTTTTGCCAGGTTGTTTGGAGAGTTTGGGCGAGAAAAGCAAAAAGGACACTGTCAAGGGCTACAAGCAATTAGTCCTTCTCAAAGCAAAATCTTGGAATCGGTAAGACAACAGATTGAAGGTCCTCAAAGATGGATCTAAGTGGATGTGAAATGCATGTTTTCAATGTCTCTAACACCCCTACAAGCAGTTCAAGGTTGAGAGTGAAATTGGCACTTAGATCCTTCTAAGTGTAGGAGATAGTTTACAAATTCAAATGGTGTCAAGTCCTCCAAGGTGAAGCACAAGGAGTGAGACTCTTGTAGCAGAGTTGAAACAAGGCTTAGTTAATGACCTAAGCCTAATCAGAACCTAGAAGCTATCAGGTTCTTGGGTGAAGATAGAGAGAAGTCTTCCTAACTAGTTGGTGCAAGCAAACCAAGGAGCACTTACATTAGGGGCTCACCTAGGGATGGCCTAGGTTCTACTAGCCATTGTGATCATGCATTTGGTTTGCATAGGACAACTTGTTCCATTTGTAAGCCTTTTTTGAAACTCACCCAATGAACAATATAAATTTCTATTTCCTCAAAGTGAGCATACATTTTTGGAAAAATAGTTTAGATCTAGTCCACATTGTATTGGAAAAATGGTCATGGCTTGATCCACCTCTTTTTTATTTTTTATTTTTTCTATTTTTCTTTCTTTTAGTTATTGACATTGCATGTTTGTGTATCTTGATGTTGCATATCATACACCTTGTGTGTGTGTCCCTTGGTGCTTAGGTTGGTTTTACGTAGGATCTGTGATCCTAGGGGCTTGACCACCCCTTTCATATTTTCCATCCTAGACCATCCACATTCATACTATTGGACCCCTCTTGAATGACTAATTTAGTGTGAGTTTGAAGCAAGTTCCTCCTCTCACTAAAGTGGGGGCTTAATGTAGTGTAGAAAATCCTATCCCTCTATATTTTCACACTTAATTTGGAAATTATTAACATTAAAATGGACCTAATGTCACCTTGATCTAGCAATGTGATGTTTTTTACACATTCACATTAGTTTTCGGGCCCTTTTAAGATAAATAGATCTAAATTTTCCTTGATTTAGTGTTGTAAAGTGTATTTATTTACACCTTCACATTAATTTTTTGGGCCCTCTTACATTTATGACATTCATATCATCATTAATAGGACCCTAAGACCCTTTGTTATGCATCCAAAGGCTTATTTCAACTAAAATCTTGACATAATCAATAAATATACTTAATATCTCAACTCCCTGACATTTCCTATATCCAAAAAGGCCTTGTGGGACCCATATACAACCTTTGGAATATGAGTCCCACCTAGATGGTACCTATATGCAAAAAGTGGTGTATGAGTCTGATTAAGCCTTTGTTTAGGGTTTTGCATGGGAAATTAGGGATTTTAATTCAAATTTCATGTATGTCAGCATTTGGGATATAATAAATGGTAAGTTAGATGAAGTGCCTATATAAACAAGGTTTCAAATCATTATTTCACCTAAGCAATCATGATATCAACCTAACTAATCAAGATTCAAGCATCATAAGACTTCACAAGAGCATCATAGGGTTTTCAAGAGCATTTATAAGACATTCAAGGGAAAATTTATTCATCATTTATTGCAGCAATTCAAGATCCATCATCATATCAAATTCATTAGGCATTAATCATGTTGTTTAGTTATTTTTGTGATGTAGCTTTGAAGATCCAAGATTAAGCATTGTTCTACATCTAATTCAAGATCAAGATCTACATTCTACATGACCACTTCATGTTAGATTATTGATTTACATCTCAAGACATCATTCAAGGTATCATTGTTCATGTTTCATATTTCATGTTTTATGTTCATATTTCATTATTTCATCATATTGTTTAATTACCAAAACAGGGTTTGACCAAGGCAAACCCCTATTCCCTAACAATCAACAAGTTTTTCTCTCTACATGTGTGATTGCAGATCTAGGTGTCTTGGAGCTTAACGATCCTTTGAACACAAGCTTACAAGATTGGAGAAAATTTTTCAAGTTTCCATCTACATTGCAAGATCACAAAAAGTCACCTACAAGTTCCAAATCAGGTTTTCCAACTCACAAATTTGGTAGGAAGGAAGCTATTGGAGATCACCATAGAATACCAAAATTTCAGCCAAACCATAATACTTCCTAGGAATAAGTCACCACTTTTGGAATATGAGTCCCAGTACTACCATTTTTTAGGTTTCGGGAGATTTAGATCAATCCTTGATAGATTCCAGTTTTGGCACAAAAACCCTAGTCTAGGAATAAATTACCTAGTCTGGCATATGAGTCCTAATGGGCATCAAATAATAATATTTTAGGGTTTTGGAGATTTTTTTGGCATCATACTTCATCCAAGTACCATTTTTTTCATTCTCAATTTGTTATCTTCATTTTCAGTTTCATTTCCTAGCTTATTTAGTTAGGTTCTGCATTGTACTTTGCATGTAATTTACATTTATTGTCTTTCCAAGCCATAGCTTGGTTGTGAGCCCTTTTATACCTCTAATCACACCCTAGGACATCCATATTTCAGATCTCTTTCCCCTTTACATCCTTGGATTGATATCTCTAGTGTTTCCTTGAGTAAAACTTGAGTGAAATAGGCCCTATCCTTTGTGTTCCATCTCGCAAAAGATAGAGCCCCCTATTTCCTAAGTTTTAGCTACAAATATACTTAAGGTCTCTAGACTTAGGTATAATTTTGATATTCTATTTGTTGATAAATTTTCCTAATACTTTAGAATAGAAAGATCTAAGATAAAATTTATGCAATTCCTTACCAACACAATCCCAAAGCACCTTCTAAATTTCACAAGGCAAGCCATCACAACTAGGCACCTTTTCTTTATCCATGGTATGTATAGCTTCATTGTGGTCAATCATGGAGATAAATTTATCACAAAAGGATTTTTGAATGGAGGAAATTTGACAAGGGAAAACCTTGAGGCATTTTTAAAATATGAGGCCATGTTTAGGAGAATTCTCCTAAGCAATAAAAAATTTCTCATAATGTTTCAAAAAAAAAATACCCTTCTTTGATCTACTTCATGACATGTGAACTATGGTGGGATCTAAGAGTTTGGAAGAATTCCCTCAAATATTTAACTGCAACATTAAGAAAATGTAACCTAGATTTTATTTGAGTGCCTCTAACCAAAT
Source organism: Sequoia sempervirens (assembly GCA_007258455.2). Taxonomy (NCBI): domain Eukaryota; kingdom Viridiplantae; phylum Streptophyta; class Pinopsida; order Cupressales; family Cupressaceae; genus Sequoia; species Sequoia sempervirens. The sequence continues at coordinate 3,189 of VDFB02153019.1, read as the reverse complement.
GGTTAAAAATAATTTTCTTGTGATGGTGAAGATCAACCATCCTAACCTACAAAGTGGGGGAAAATGGATTGGCTTCAAGCTTTGTAGTAGCCCATTCAAACTTTGAATTTGTCACCTTGTATGCATGTGTAAAAATATGAATAGCTAGAATCCATATATGTGAATGAAATAAGAATTAGGTATGATGGATCTATTCCACCAAACAATCTAGCTAGTTATTATAGCATGAGAGGATTCTATGTTCCACACACCTAATTTTTCCCAATGAGCGTTGGTGACTTCGCAAATAATTATATATGAAAAAAAAGTCTTACAACTCTAAGGAATACCCACTTGTCATTTTATTTTTAACATAATGTGATTGTGTTTTATTAAAGTGATATATAATTGAGGCTCCACAAGGAGTGATAAATAGCTAGAAACAAAAAAAAGTACTATGAACAAATTATAACACAATTCAGGATTTTTAATACTTTTTCAACACCAACCCATAATTTTTTTCCACATATACGAATGAGAATGATTATAGTGGTAGCCCATAAGGAGATAAAAGACCCAATTTATTACCATGCCTCAATTTCTCCAATTGTCTAGTTTAAAGGAAAATTCCATATTTATTATAAGCCAGGTCTCCACCATATTTAATTCCTTTGACATGACATAAGTGGTAGTTGTCAATGAATTAACAATCCATCATAGCAAAAATGATCTTAAAATAACATTATTAGAAGCATAAATGTTGATAATTCTAAAAGAACGATTGTTGATATTTAAGAGGGTCCATATCACATAAAAAGTGGGATCAAAATCATGGTGAACATGTTGAAGTGACCTAAGAGAGAGAAAGGTGATAACCCTTCAACAATAAGTGTTAGGGTTATTGAAAAATGTAGATTTCGTTGGCCAAATAAGACAAGTAGCAAAAAGGAAAAACCAAAAATATTTACATCCTATCAAGTAATAACATCTAAATCCATCTAATTTTGATGAGAATTCCTCATTATATATGTTTAGGGTAATTAAGATGCATCCAATCACTATTCGATTGTTGGAAAGAATAAAAAATATTTTATTGAGATACTACCCAACTAGATGTTCGAAATTGACATTGATTGCTTTTTAAAATATACTCACCTTCCTCCAACTCCCCATGAAATTTTCAAGAATAACATAGATACTTATGAGAGGGGGGGAAATTACAAGAGATTCTAGTTAAGATGATAAAAACAAACCTTGCTTATAGAATTTGAGAGAATCTTGCCTTAGAGGAAGGCTCACCACTATGCAAAATAACCATTTTCCCATTTTAGGAAGGGATTGAAAGTTTTGGTTACTTCTTATTAGATGGGTGATTCAAAATGGATAAGGCTTTAGATCATGAGCTATATGAGTTGGAATTATTACTTTCATAGTTTGCAAATGTGGTTTATTTTTCTTTAATTTTTAAGGAAGGAACCTTAGCAAGTCAAGGATGATATCTATCCTGAGGGGTTCAAAAGAAAAATACTTAATTTTATGTGCAATAAAATAACACAAGAAACAAGTATTGTACAAATTAAGTTATTGAATCACTATATATATAAATGATACTCAATTTTAATGTCTATAGATTGTTTCAACTCCTTGAATAAGCTAATTTAAAAACATACATTCTTATGTGGATGAGATTGATAAAGCTTATAAGGTTCAACATATATGAATTTCCCATTTGAAGTAACAAAAATGGTTAAAAATTTCCACTAGTGTAGGGGTAAACCATCAAACTCAAGACAAACTAACACACAAAATTATCTTTTCATCCAAGATGGTGAAATAATGTGTGCATGGTTGAAAGGTTAATATAGATGCATAGGAATACCATGGGGCCATTGTTTAGAATGTCCTTAACATGTCTGTCCTCAACAAAACTAAAAATAAGGAACCCTTTAGCAAGGTTTTGAATAGTATCAAGTCAGGACCCATGTAAGGCCCAATGCTTATTAACCTAGTCATGAAGCATGTTTTCTATTGGATTTATCCGAAAAGATAACTATTTTTATGTATTATAAAATTTAGGGATTGGTAAAACTACATCTGTTGGAAAATTAGAGTGTGTACCTTATAAAAAAACCTTCAATTTTTTTTTTTGTGATACTTGTTCCAAGGTGGGATTATTTAGAGTTTTCAAACCATAAACACCAACATGAACTACTTGGTTGAATCCATTTGAGGCCATTAAAAGGACTAGATAAAAATACATAATAAATAGGGAAGATTAAAGACTTTCTTGTGTCAAAGTTATAGAAAGGTATAAGGATGTTGATAAATAATAGAAAAGATACAAACGCTAGGAGATTCAACTTTTGATGAGATTTTTTTAAAAATCTATATTATTTCCCCAACCATATTGGTCAAGGATTTTTTATGGATTGAATGGATGAGTTTTCCATCCAACATAGTGGATGTATGAATCGTGAGATAGTTTAAGCCACAATACTTAAGTATAGAGTGATATTACATGTGAGATACATTCTTTGTATTCTTTTATTATTTGTCATCATTCTTACTTAACTTTGTTGGCTAGAGAAAAAAAACATTTTGAATGAGAGTAAAAAAATTAAATATTTTTCCTTTTCAAGCATTGGATAGCCATGTGACTCGTCTTACATATCAATATCTTTAAATTTTTATTATTTTTCTTCCATACTACAAATATAGTGCATTATAAATAAACAATTTTTAATGCCAATAAAATATTAACATAGTACTTCATATTTTAAAATTTCAATAAAATGGCACACTGAGTAGGTTTTCATGGCTCAAGATTAAATGTTTTAAGTGAATGGTTTCTCACCTTAGAATTACGAAAGGGAGCTATTTTCACAATGATCAATAATAAATAATTTAGACAAGATGAGTTCCTTTGTGAATTTTATAAGTCCCTTTTGGATATTGTTGGAAATAACCTCCACACGATTTATCATAAAGCTTTTGAATCCAAATCTCTAAAAGCTAATTTATAAAAGAAATATAAAATTTATACCTACAATTGGTGACCTTAGGGAGATTCTAAACCCAAGTTCAATTCCTTAGTTGAATATATCTTACAATATTAATACCAAATCATTGTCTCTCAAGATTTACCCCATGCTCCCATAGCTCGTTCATCATTAATAGATAAGATTCATGTCTATATTATCTTGGAAAATA
>VDFB02153018.1:10177-32754 GCA_007258455.2 Sequoia sempervirens | reverse complement strand
TCTTTAGAGGACTCATAAGCACCAAGTTATTGTTAAGCTCCCATATTGTACACTGGAAAAAAGACAATTGTTCATCCAAGGAACTAGTCTATGAAGATTAGTGTAGGCTGAGCACTGTGAAACCCAATTTGCCTATAGACTCTAAAATGAAAGAAAACTGACAAAAATAACTATTTATTGCCTGAAGTAACTTGTCTACGAGTGTCCTTTTTGGAACCATGACAACCTTTTCCCTGTCACTGTAAACTCTTTCGTAGAAAAGACATATAGACACACACACACACACACACACACATATATATATATATACATATGTATACATATGCACAGATGCATCTATGTAGACACATATAAATGCATGTATGGACGTAAACATACATGCATGCATGCATATACACATAGATGCATCTATACACACATACATATATGCATAAATACATATATGCATAGATATATCCAGAGACATATGCATACATGCATACATGCATCTACAAATGTTTACATAGATATGCACATAGATAGATGCATATGTACATAGAGACATGCATACATACATACATGCACCGACACATCACACACAAAGTGATAGTGATAGTCCAAGTAAAGCACTATGAAACACAGCTTCATTATGAACTTTAATGTAAGGAAACTCTAAAAATTAACAAATTATCACCTCAAGTAACTCGTTTCTGGATCTGGACTCTGTAACTATTACATCTCCTGCTCAGTTGCTACAAACTCTTCCTCAGAACATGCGCCTATAGAACTCAAGAACAACACACACAAAGTAATAGAGATGCATAGCAAGTGGCTTAACCCTATATTAAATGACCAAAGTACCCTGGGCACATGTGGCCACTAAGCCATTCCAGTGCCTTCACCTCAAGCCATATGCCATTTAATGCATTTAATTTGTATTTATGCATTACGTACATCTACTTGCTAGTTTTATAAACTATGCCTTTGCTTAAATTTATTTAATCAATCTATGCACTCGCATTTTCCTGATATTTTAATGCATTTAATCTGCATTCATGGACTACGTATCTCTAGCCGCCAGTTTTAAAACTATGCCTTTGCTTAAATTTATTTAATCAATTTATGCATTCGCATTTTCCTGGATTTTTAAGACGAAAATGATTTATAAAGCTACTCGAACGAATAGGAAAATAGATAAATGCTAATTTTCCAATATAAAAAATAGCTCTCCAAATTCAAACTATACAAACAAATAAGTAATATGTTAAATGGTGAAATGTGACTAGGCGATGCTACCGGTTAAAAGCATTCTAGGAAAATGCATAAGTATTCCTGCCTTGATGCTAGGAACGAATAAAATTCAGACTATGCAAAACAGTTTATCCAAGTGAGTGCTAGAAAGCCGAAGGAAAAGCTTTAGTCTTCAAATGCTTGGAAAACTTCCCAGTCAAACAACAGACCATGAGCATTCCACACATACCAATCAATTCTATGATTTTAAAGATTGAATATATGCATATTTTAAGCCATCTTTTATCTGTTCTTTGTATATGTCTAAACTTTTTTTGAATTCACTTGCAAGTTGCAATGATTGTGAAGCATTGTGTGTTCAAATGCTTTAAAATAAAGTTACACGAACATATGAACAATAATATAGTGTGGAATATAGTGGACGCCTATGCAAAGATGAAAATAGTCGGCTCTTCTGGCAATTTCTCAAGACTCTCTAAGTTAATACAGTTAGGCTAGGAATATGTGAGGTATACATATGATCATTGAAAAGAAGCTCTATCTGTAACAATATAAGGCAAAGAGGGAAATATTATTTTTTTAATGATTTGTGTATTTTGATTCAAAGTTTTTTAATATATGTGTTATTATCAGTCATGCATTTGAAAACAATGTTACTCCATATACAAATAAATTTAAGCAGAGGCATAGATCTCAAAACTCGCAGCTTTTATTAATACAAAGGGGACGTTTACAGTGACAGAGCAAAAGTTCCTGTGCTCATTGAATGAACACCAAGAGACAAGTTACTCAAGGTAACAAATTGCTACTTTTATTTATTAAATCCATGTCTTATCATGCTTAGATGAATGTATATATCCTGCTCTAAAGCTCCTATTTTATTAAAAGCAGGGAAAATGGTCAGAAAGATTGTGTATCTGTCAATGTGAAGAGGCAAGATTGATTCAACTGATATGGAGGATAAAGATGAGTAATAATTAACTATGACTAACCACTCAACACAATTAATTCATCAGTCAATTAGCTTGATTGATCGTTGAATTAACTTGTTTGAAAGCTATCATGTTAAGCCAATTAGCTAATACGCCACATACAGTATGACATTTGAGATTCAAATAAGTCTCATGTACGCAAATATGCTATCATGTTAAAGCCACATAAACATTGATGTTCCAACTCCATGGGGTCATTGTATTTCCATTTGCCCAAGTTCATTTCATTCCATTATCCAACACTAATTATTAAATGTTTAAACCAGCTACATGCAAACAGAAATCACAACCCATAGTATCCACATACACCTATGCACAAGTACATGTTATCCAACATATTAACACACACATGGTTTCCTAGTGCTAATTTTTCAATTTCCTTTGATCAAGAGTTCAAATGTACACAAGGATAATTGTAATTATTTCTTTGTTTTAATTATTATGTACTTAAAGACTAATTAGCAGCTGCCTAATTATTTAACTAATAGTATTGGCATGCAATTTTGTTCACAAGTCTTCAAAAACAACATTATTCACACACCAATAACGATTCTCATTTGTAACCTCCCCATCCAAATCATCTTCATTCAATAAGATGTTGTCACATACATTAATTGGATGTATCTCATCATCTTTGTTATCAGGATGCCAACAACCTTGATTAGTATTTGTCCTTGAGTGTATCTGGATGCCATGAATTATGAATTCTACTTGCATGTGGCTTGATTGCACAAGTAATAGTAAGTGCTACATAATGGTACAAATCACAACTCATAGCATCCATATACACCTATGCACAAATACATGCTATCTAACACTTTAACACGCACATGGTTTTCCAGTGCTAGTTTGTTAATTTCCTTTGATTAACAGTTCAAATGTACACAAGGATAATTGTAATTGTTTCTTTCTTTTAATTGCTATGTACTTAAAGACTAATTAGCAAAATTTGTATATTTTTGATTACTGCAAAACGGTCCCATAAAGAGAGCTTTGGAACCAAAATTATGTCAACATGTGCAATAATGAGAGCTTTCGAAGAATGAGTTAATAGTGTATTGCTTTGAGCTTTTCTGTTATTATCAAAGCATAAAGAATAGAGGAATTTTGTTAAAAGTCATGGTTATTGTCCTCGTAGGCATAAATGCAAACAATGGGAGCATACAGAAAATAGGTGAACTGTTTGAGAAAACTCGTCAAAGAAAAACTATTATATATGATTATTTGTTTATATATTCATTCATTTGTAGAAGGAAAAATGGGAAACTAATACAACAGTAGGTAGTTATAACCCCCAAAAAGAATCAAACCTGGAACATGACCAACATCCAAAAAATTGTGCTTTAAAGTACCTAATGCACTAGAGAATTTACCATAGCAGAATACAAATTTTCATTTGCATAGAGATAGACAAAAGAATGCAGTAGAAACCTATTTTCTGCCAGCAAGCATTTATATTCTGTCAGAGGTCGTGGTGATTGTTCTCGTAGGCAAACATGTAAAATATGAAAGCATTTATAATCCAAGTGAACTGTTTTACAAAACTCCTCAAGAAAATGTGCTTACAGGGAATGCAATGAGCAATATGAGACGATACAAGGGTAAATGAGAAATATGAACTTGCCTAAATCAACATGAATGAAATGTGAGATAGAGCTATTGGGTAATATGCTACATATACTGTGACATTTAAGCTTCAAAGAAGTCTCATGGCTGTAAGCCTGCTATCATGTAAAAGTCACATAAATATTCATTTTGCAATTGGATGGGGTCATTCTATTTCCATTTACCTAAGTTAATTTCATTTGGCTGTCTAGCAGTAACTATCAACTGTTTCATCAAACTTCATTCAAGCAGAAATCACAACACATGGTATCCTTATAGAATTATGCACAAATACATACTGTCTACCATATTAACATGGACATAGTTTTCTATTGCTGCTTTGTTAATTGGCTTTGAGTTATAGGTGTAATGTGCACAAGGATAATTATAACTATTGCTTCCTTTTAAATGTTATGTATTTAAACACTAATTAACTATTACCTAATTAATTAGATATGAGATGATAGAAGAGTAAGTGAGAACTAGACACTAGATAAAAATGACAAAGTTAACATGTGAATATCAAGGTGCGCAGACTAAATACTCATTGCATTCCAGGGGACCACATTTCACCCAGAAATTTTGTCAAATAGTTCACTTGTGCTGTCTATGCCTCCATATTTTGCATGTGTGCCTAGGAGGAAAATAACCACGACATCTGATAACAGTAAAATTCCTCTATCCTTCATGCTTTGCTAACAGTCAAAAAGCTCAAAGCAATTGTAGAGTTTGGGTTCGCTTCTCTAAATTCATTTGCTTAATAGTTTCCAAAGCATTTTGAACACATTGTCCTTACATTTCTCCGAAGCTCTTACTATGTGACAAGTCCAAAGCACATTGGCTCCAAAGCTCTCACTATGGGAGAGCTCTGCACAATGGACAAAAGGGTTTCTACATAATGCCTATGAAACCACATTTCATAACAAGTTCTACCTGTTGTTCAATGCCAAACTAGTTGCCAATGAACAACAAAAGCTTTAAAACTCTCAGTTAACATGTAAAGGGCTAGATAAAATGTATACATAGACACATAGCTGCACACAAGCATTTAAAGCAGATGCAATAGTAATATGTTATATACACACATACATACATGGTAACATAGATACATGCATACATATATACATAATTACATGCACACATATATACATGCATTCCTGTATGCATGGATGCATAGAAAGACAATGTTTCATGGGATTGTTAAAGAGTTCACTTGCTTTCTATATGCTTCCATATTTTGCATGTGTGCCTATGAGGACTATAACCACAATATTTGACAATATTCCTCTATCCTTTATGACACCACATTGGTTCCAAAGCTCTCTTTATGGGACAGTTGTGCATTGCCTCTGAGACTCAGATGAAAGATTTAAATGGATAACACTTAAAATGATCTAAAGTATGATTTTATAATCAAAGTATCCAAATGCATTGTAGCAATGTGAAACCCAACTTCCATTTAAGATGTACAATGAAAGTAAACTGAAGGGAAAATGCATTTGCTTCAAAGTTTATAAAGCAATTTCAACACATTGTCTAGCCATTGTCCAGAATATGGTTTTCTATCAGCATACTCCTTGAACCTTCTTTATGTCTAACTACTATTTTGTTAATTGACTTTGATTGAAAGGTGAAAATGTGAAATGTGGCCAAGGATAGTTATACTTATTTCTCTCTTTTAATTGTTATATATTCAAAGACTAATTAGCAATCCAAACAACCTCCCCTTTAGTTAGATGCCATTCAATGCATTGATTTTGCATCAATGAATTATGTATCTTCAGCCACTAGTTTGAATCAAAGCATGCATTTGGCTTCAGAATCAAACTCTAAAAATAAAAAAGACTATGTTTAAATTATAAAGTGCAATCAACCACCAAATAAATTGATTGGATAGTAATTGCATTTCTGATATCATGTTATTGCAACAAAGATCTACTTTTGAACCCCAATCGCTTAATTTTTATGAACCATATAGCATATGCCATTCACAATACCCATTTGTAAAGATTTTCCTTGTAACAAAAAGCAACGGCATGACTACAAGTACAATCAATATAGTGAGAATCTTGAATTAACCTTTTTCTTTGTCTACTCTATGCAATTGTAAACAAAGGACAAGGTTCATTCTAGAAACTCACCTTGTACTCTTTTCTTGAAGAATTTGCTACAGTTGGACCGCTACACCACCTCTCCTCCTCCAGTCAAAAGCATTGCACCATGTAATAAGCTTTGATTAGAAAACAAAGACCATTTGTTTGTTTTTCTAAAAGAATAGCAATAAAGCTCAAGGAAATGACCAAAATGCAAACAACTCCCAAAATTACATTTGCAATATATAACACTCCTACTGCGATGGATACTAATAGCCAAAACCAATAAAACACTAGCAAGCATTTTTTAGGTTCAAGAGACACAAGTATAAATGTAAATCAGATTAACTAGACAAACTAGTTCCCATAGGTTCTTGTACCAGAAATCTTCTAGCAATGAATTTAACTGCTCTTTTGCACGAAGTCTAAAATTATTTCATCAAGCAATATTACTTCACTACTCTATGGCAACATTGCAATTTGAATTCTAAAACATACTTGGCATAGCTTTTTATAACCCCAAGATACAATTTTCTAACTTCCCAAGCATTCAGTCTAAGTTTTCCAATTACAAAATCTCAAATTGCTATTTTCTTGGTATGTTTGTTCCTTGAATTTGATCACTAGGTAAAATGTGTACAAGGATAATTGTAATTTGTTCTTTCTCTTAATTACTATGCATTTAAAGACTATTTTACAGCCACCTAATTAATTAGTTATCTAATGATACAAGGATAAATGACAAATATGGAATTGACTACTTTGACATGAGTAAAATGTCACATGGACCTATTAGCTAACACGCTACATAGACTGTGACTTTTGAGTGCTTAATCCATCTACATGTAAGTACAAATCACAACCCATAATTAAAATGTCCCCAAGGATATTTATAATTATTTCTTTCTTTTTATTATTATGTATTTAAAGACTAATTAACAACCACCTAATTAATTAGATATCAGATGAAAGAAGAGTAAATGAGAGCTACCAACTCGATTAAAATGCCAAAGTTAACATGTGAATATCAAGGTGTCCAGATTTAATACTCATTGCATTCCCCGGAACCACATTTTCCTGAGGAGTTTTGTAAAACAGTTCACTTGCCCTATAAATGCTTTCGTATTTTACATGTATTCCTATGAGAACAATAACCACGACATCTGACATAATTTAAATGCTTACTGGGACAAAATAGGTTTCTACTGCCTTCTTTTGTCCATCTCTGTGCAAATCAAAATTTCTATTCTGCTATGGTAAATTCTCTAGTGCATTAGGTACTTTAAAGCGCAATTTTTTGGATGTTGCTCTTGTTCCAGGTTTGATTCTTTTTGGGGGTTATAACTACCTACTATTGTATTAGTTTCCCATTTTTTGTTCTAGAAATGAATGAATATATAAACAAATAATCATATATAATAGTTTTTCTTTGACGAATTTTGTTAAACAGTTCACCTGTTTTCTGTATGCTCCCATTGTTTGCATTTATGCCTATGAGGACAATAACCATGACTTTTAACAAAACCCCTCTATCCTTTATGCTTTAATGACAACGGAAAAGCTCAAAGCAACACACTGTCGACTCATTGTTCGAAAGCTCTCATTATCACACACGTTGACATTATTTTGGTTCCAAAGCTCTCTTTATGGGACCGCTTTCCAGTAATTAAAAATATACAAACTTTCCAGGGCTCACATGCATGAAGTAAAATGGACAAGAGGGTTTGTTTCCCATTTTTTGTTCTACAAATCAATGAATAGATAAACAAATAATCATATATAATAGTTTTTCTTTGACGAGTTTTGTCAAAGAGTTCACCTGTTTTCTGTATGCTCCCATTGTTTGCATTTATGCCTACGAGGACAATAACCACGACTTTAAACAAAATCCCTCTATCCTTTATGCTTTGATGACAACGGAAAAGCTCAAAGCAACACATTGTTGACTCATTGTTCCAAAGCTCTCATTATCGCACACGTTAACATAATTTTGGTTCCAAAGCTCTCTTTATGGGACCGCTTTGTAGTAATAAAAAATATACAAATTTTTATAGAGCTCACATGCATGAAGTAAATGGACAGAGGGTTTCTACATAATTCCTATCAAACGCTAATGAAACTCTTCGATTTCAACAAGAAATTCAATAGATAATACTAAAAGTAGTTTAAAATACAAATTTATACCAAAGCATAAGAATGCCTTAAAAGCACTATGAACCCTACTTGCATTTCTCAGATCAAAATAATAGAAGAAAACAATGTAAAGTTACTCTTCCCGACCTCAAGCAATTCGCTTCTCATCTGCCCACTCCTCAAGAACTACAAAATCCCTCACAAACAATAATAATAGAGCACTATGAAATAAAGCTTCATTATGCACTTTAATATAACGAAACTCTCAAAATTAACAAATTATCACCTCAAGTAACTCGTTTCTGGGTTTGGACTCTGCAACTATAACATCTCCTACTCGGTCGCTACAAACTCTTCCTCAGAACATGCACTTACAGAACATAGAAACAACACACGCAAAGTAATAGAGATGCATACCAAGTCGCTTAACTCTATATTGAATGACCAAAGTACCCGGCCATGTGTGGCCACCAAGCCATTCCAGTGCCGTCACCTCGAGCCTGATGCCATTTAATGCATTTAATTTGTATTCACGCATTACGTACGTCTACACGCCAGTTTTATAAACTATGGCTTTGCTTAAATTTATTTAATCAATCTATGCACTCGCATTTTCCTGATATTTTAGTGCATTTAATCTGCATTCATGGATTATGTACTTCTAGCTTAAGGTTTTAAACTATGCCTTTGCTTTAAATTTATTTAATTAATTTATGCATTCTCAAGATTTTCCTAATTTTTAAAACAAAATGATTTATAAAACTACTTGGACTTAATAGAAATTAGATAAATGCTAATTTTTCAATATAAAATAGCTCTTAAATTCAAACTATACAAAAGTGTAATATGTTAAATGGCAAAATGTGATTAGCCATACTACTAGTTAAAACATTCGCTTAATGCATAAGTATTCCCCGCCTTTCACACAGAACTAATAAATCTAATAAATGTAAAAATTTAAATTTTAATCAATTTAACAAAAAGTATTACTGAAACCTAAAACTATAAGAACTGCGTCAGAGGAGCTATTTCTAACCTATATAATCTTAGATAAACTGAAAAATTATTTCCTGTAATAAGGAATCTTGTTGCCTCAAAGCATGGACAACCCAAAATTAAAGAGTTATCACCGTAAAGCTGTTAATAATGTCAATGGATAAAAGCTTAACCCCTAAAATTAGTTAAATTTAAAAAAGTTTCACCCAAATTTGGGGTAATTAGTTTAAGGTAATGGAGATCTAGGTCTTTTCCCTGTCCAAAATTTGGTAATCAGATAAACAAAGTTCGTCCTACTCAGAAAATCTGGGTATTTCAATAAGTCTAATAGAGTAAATTTTGCAAGGCATTTCATCTAACCAGTTCACTCATATAGTTAGCCGATAGGCTATCTATAGAGTGAGGTTTCAGTCGGAACCTGTCTCACGCCTGAAAACCTCTTTTTGTGTCCGGTAACATCGCTTGAGAACAGGCAGTATTTCATCGACTAATGTTAAGAGATGAAAGTGGTGAATAGTAACCAGTTTGGGTCGGTGATTTCAAAGTTGGCTATGCAAACCCGACACAGAAGTTGGCTATGGAGGATTCTGTAGGCCCTATTGGATTGCCCATGTACGCTACGAGACAAGAGCAAACTCCCCCAGAGCACCCTGCCTTTTCACCTGCATCAGATACCTCCGAGGGCCCTGCTCTTGCTTCTCTCAATGACAAGTAATGCCTCTAAAGCCAACGGCGAAAAGTAAAACCGGCATACTGCACCAGGGGTCGTCGTTGCGGCGAAACCCCATGTGAAGAAAGAGGATTCGTGGTTACGCTCGATTGGTACACTAAGCCCTGCCTTCATATTACTAACAATCTTGGGCTTATTTCCCAGGGTGTATGATGTTGTGCCCCCTCCTTCTCATGTAAAATATTATGCCCCAGGGTAAATTTTTTTCTTGTTATTTCCCCTCAGAATGGATGCTGTTAATAAATTAATGTATTTGGGGCAGATGAAGGGTCCACTTCAGAATGCCCTAATTGTCTGTCCATTTAGTGAGCAATGGGTTTTTCAGGTTTTTCTTTCATTTAATTTCTCCTTTCACCCCATCTTTTGAGCACTGTTAATATGGTAGTGGCGGTATTTGAGTTTAGTCAGCTTTTCATGCTTTAAAATTACGCTCTTTCAAAAAAACTTTTGTTTGATTCACTTTCTATATTTCGTTTCAAAAAATCTTCAGTTTTAATACAAATCGCTATTTTTAGATTTTGGAATTCTTTCATTTTTGTTGTAGGGAAGTAAATTTTCCATGTTGCTTTTGTTATGTATTGCAGGTATATTAACTTGTGTGGAGGGGTGGGGGCTGATAACCAACCAAGAACTTGTACTGGACCTCGTAAGTTGGGTAGGCTGCGCACAATGTGTTCGATGCAGTATTTTTACTCCTTTCAACATTTTTTCATGTTTTCTAGGTTTTGTGCCGGGAGCTCCTATTTGAAAGGTCATCCTATAGTTCATCTTGTTCAATCTTGGATGTTTTAATTTTAAGTGTATTGTATTAATTTTTTTGTGAGCTTTTATTTTAAGCATAGGAGCGGCCACCTTCCATTGATGGTGGTATTAGGATCTGAGGGATATCTGATTATAATAGTAAATAGCCCATATGCATATTTGCCATCAGATAGATAAAAATCGTAAGTTAGGGAAGCCTCAAATCCGACCTCATGAGGGAAGGCACAAAAATCAGTTGGACAAAATGTTTTTTTTCTTTTTGTTTTCTACATTTGCAGATAAATGATACAGATGCCTTCAAAATAAATCTGTAGAAATTTATTTTTTGGCTTATATAAGAGACATTCTTACCTGCGTGATCTATAATTGCTCTGGCAACCTTACAGTTATATGGATTCATTTCTATAGAAATCAGCTTGCTACCAGGCTTTGTCATCTTTGAAGCAATTTTAATGGCTGAATAGCCACAATATGTTCCAAGCTCTAAGACCAATCTGGGGTCAAGCTTTTGGACTGTAAATTCGAGAATGGAGCCCTTCTCCTTGCCTATATTCATCAGCCAGGTACGATGAGTATAAACATCTATGGCAGACAGCACAGATTCTGCATTTCCATTCTCTGCATTTTGCAGTACATAGTTTAGAAGCGCTCTCTCTCTGCCTTCAGGTGACTGGCCTTTCAAATTTGCCCTTTTGTCTCTGATGAATGCTAAATATGACCAGACCTTTGACACAGTGGATTTAGCTACTTCAATGTACTTTTTCCATTGAAAAGGTGGCAAGTGAACAAGAGGACCACAACAATGATATCAATTAAAGATTTATGGCTCTCATAGCTGGTTAGTAGTCTGTAAATTATTTGGTATGCTAAATTTATTGTCATTCTGTATTTGTAATAAGCCATTGAAATTATGGGTTATACGATACAAGGGAAACCTGGATAATTCAATAAGGAAATCAAATCCCTCTCGAGCTCCTTTGTCTTTTCTGCATTTTGTTTCAATAATTCAAAAAGAGAATAAATTCGCTCTCGAACCTAAGTTTAGAATCCTTTTGTACTTCCTTCTGGTTTGAATAATTTCAATTCATTCTGGGAACACATGTTTGTCGTGAGTTATACTATCCAGTCCAATTCAAACCAATTTCACACGACTCTGTAAACCATAGAGAAAACCCAGTAAGATGTAATTGAAGACTTTATGACTTCCACATTGTTTTGGTCCCTACCATGGAAATAACAGTGCTTTCGTCAGTTTGATCACTAGTGGAATATACACACAACCCAAAGCCAGGCATTGCGTTATCTGGACTAAATGTCAAATTTCTTGGAGCATGTTAAAAGGTTTTGTATATATTGCCTCCATTACAAAAGCATGAAACATTGCAAGCTAAGAATCAACCTTTGTTCACCAAGAAGATTTATCATTGCAAATTCAAGAGAAAGCAACTTACTATCATGAATTTTGTAATAAATAAATACAGTACCACAACTCTGTACCATCCGAGAAGCTAACCATTTTTTGCAATTCCTGACAAGATTAGAGCTACAATGAACATTAAGAAGTCATTGAATGCTTCTTGTATCAAATGTAGCTCTCATAAATGTAATTGTACAAACCATTCTTCCAATATTGGGTGCATCTGCAATTATTGATGGTGGATCATTGCAATATACCACTATGCTAGACACTGCTATGTATCCCAACTATTACTGCATTGATCTCCAAATAATTAGTATTGATAACCCATATGTAGAGGTCTCATTGAGCTTGCAAGGATTCAATTTTGAGGGAAATTTAGGTCTGATTATTGATTCTTGAACCACTTACACAAATCTCCTTGAAGCATTTTATGAGAAAATTCACAGTATTTTACAGTAAATAATTGCTTATTCCAAACCTCACAAGTATGAGAAACTCACTACTTTTGATCTTTTCTTTTCCCAACTATGTCATTTCATTTGAGAAATAATCTCACCATTGATTTAACTTCTAAGAATCACTTCTATTCACTCTCTCCTTCCTCAATAACGTCCAATAATATTGCTTTAAAAGTGCATTGCCTGCTGCTTCAACAAGCGGTGGAGGATGTTGGAATTGGGCATGCTGCAATCTTTAGCAACTTTTAGCAACTTTAAAGCTTGCTATGATTTGGCGAAGATGAGAACTGGGTTTATGTTGATGATTAAATGCAGCTTCAGTCGTATTTCTTCTAGCTTCTCCTTACTTCATTTGTTAATTTATAAGAGGCACGAATTTTGAAGAGGCATCAGTTAATGAAGAATTGAATGAGGCCGACCTCATTCTCTTAAGGCGCGATTTCTTATGTGAAGACTTCTTGTTATGGATGGCCGACTCCTTGATTATCATATATTATATTCTTATCTAGGCCGACTAGCAACTTGAAGAGACACGTCTCTTCTCCTCTCTTGTGTATATATACTCATTCATTTGTTCATTGTTAATCATCCAATACACATTGTTCATCCACTAGTCTAAGGTGCGAATAAGAGAGGAGCAGAGCAGATTAGTAAATCTGTTATAAAAGTCTGAAGATCATCTTTGTCTTATTGCTGTGTGAGAAACAGCTTACTGTGTGTCCTCTTGGCCTCATTATTGGCCTCTATTGTAAAGGAGATTTCTTATTGAGATTCAATAATATAAGAGATATTATTGGCTGGGTTTTTCTCCCTCAAGAGGAGGGTTTTCCCTAGGGTATCTGCTGTGTACTGTGTTGTTTTTGAATTAATTTTTGTGCATGTTAATCTGATCACTAAAATTTAATAGTTTCAACCAAAGGATTTAATTGTGTGGCTTCTGATTATCTTTATGAAGACAATGGCAATTGATTGTCAACATATATGCTTGTACTTATGGTAGGAAGATTACCCGCTCAATGTGAGATGTCTGCTATCTTTCATTCTTTGATGGATTTTGTATTCTAAATCATTGAGGTGTCTTTATCCTCCATCAAACTTCAATTATGAACATATTCCAAATGAATTGTTGATGTTGTTGATGGTTAGAAATGTATGAATTATTTTGAACAATGAAAACTACTCTAGTATCTTACCCTTGTTTTTTTCCTAGACTCTTGATTCTCACCACGTTTTACTTGTTTTTTCCATTATGCATAGGTAGAAGCTACGTTACGACATTATCTTGTTACAAAAGAACACAACAAACAAACTGATAGGTATTTCTTGAGAAAAATAATGTTTATCTAAAGCTATTTATTTGCATCAAATGAATTTGTTTGTACATTATTTGAATGAGCTCAATTTATTTCTAATAAATAAACTAGTTCTTACATTGTTTAAATTTGTGTTATTCTAATCTTTGTATTGTTTGTAGTTTCCTTTGTTCTCCAACACTCTAAGCACTTACACAAGTACTTAAAAATGTTGGTGGAACATGAGATTCAATTGGTGCAAATTGCTTTGTTGCAACCATTATAATCACTAATAGATGTGTTAATCAATGTCGACTATAATCCTATCTGCTCTGTTATTACTGTTACATTCAATTATCAGTTTGCAGTATTCTGTGAATCAATATTTGTTATTTTTTTTTTTGGGTTCCAATTGTGCAATCTCTATATCACTGCTGTTGTGAAGCAATAACGATATCTTTAAGACAATGCATCAGCAAATAATGAAGTGATCACAACATATGAAACATGGCAGTACAAAATTGAAACTCATCAAGATACTCCACTACTTGGCCATTTTCCACTCTTGTATCCTCCTCTGGTGAACCAAATTTTGTTTTACATTGTAAAGAGGCTATGCAAAAGTTAGAGGAGTATGCCTAACGAAAAAGAGTGAACCACAGTAGTTAGTAACATCTGCAGCATTAGTGCATTACCACATGCAAACTAATTTTGAATATTGGGTGGAATATGTATTATTCATAGACTAATGTTAATTTAATAGAGAAGACCATTTATTGTTGTGAAATTTCGGATTTAATCTAAAGTTCATTTGTACTGAATTTTCAGGTAAACTAATCAATTTTATTTTTTATTTTTCCTTATAGAGAAGCTTTATGCTTTTTGATTTATTGTAGTTTTGAATATTTAAATTTTATTTTTCTTCATACATGAGACAGTTTGGTTTTTGGTTAACATTTGACTTATAAATAATTTACATCTTCATTGAGCACTATGTAAGCACTACCTGCATATATTTCCCTATTATTGGCAGGTTCTTGAAGTTCGTAACAAGCAGGCTTAGTGCAGTTCCCCCTGAATAAGGGAAAGGCACTCAATCACCATCTATTAAGGATGAATATTGCTAAGAGCAGCCATATTTTCCAAAACTCCCTTGGTTGTGAAAGCTAAGGAGGCCATGTGGAGAAGGTTTAGTTTAAAATTGGAAGTTCAGAGTTTTAAATGGCTTAGTTTATTTTGGTTTTTAAAGAGTTTATCTTACTACTATAACATGAAAAATTGTATTGGATCATACAGGGAGAGCTTGTCTCTGATGACCTCGTTGTTGGCATTATTGATGAAGCTATAAAAGGCCTTCATGCTAGAAGGACTTTATTCTTGATGGTTTTCCTCGTACAGTTGTTCAAGCTCAGAAGGTCTAGAATCTTATCTTTGTCTGCATGTGAATAATATGCACTATCCAAATATTAATAACTAGAAGTATTGATGTACTTATTTATTTTAACAAAAATGCAACATGGTATGCATATAATGGTTGTGAATTTATGAGTTATAACAAAAATCTCTTGTTCTATAAAGGGGAAAAAGAGAGTATTAATAACATGGTATGCATATAATGGTGTTTTATCTCACTTGCATAAGGAAATTTTTTTGACACTGCCATTTTGATTTCTCAACTTCCAATATAAGATATAGTAGTATTAAATGCTATAAAACATAATATAAGCATATCTTAAATTAAATTGCAAAGATTATTTTCACATGCTCTTGGTACCTAGTCAACCTCCACATGTAATACTTCTCTTGCCTTAAATGAATATACTCAACTGCCATTGAATAATTGAAAAAGTTATTATCAACTTCTCAAAAAATTATAGCATTATATTTCAAGACAATGGTGAATTTGTACACTTTGCAACAATGAACCTTAACTAGAGAAGCACTTTGTAATTAGGTGCCAAGTGTATTTTGAGATCTGTGGCTGGTTTTTTTGTCTCTTCAGAATAATTCAAAGTTCTTTTCAAGCGCTTATTCATTATTCAAATTTGTGATGTGTAGGTCAATTTATGAGAGAAGTGACCCAATATAGGCATAGCTTGTTTGACTACCATTGGGGCAATTCATCTCAACCTTCACCTTTAAACTCATTGTTTTAGCCTCAAATTCATACGCACAAATTGGCTCATTGCTTCTCCTAGTAGTCATGGTTTACCAGGCACAAGATCTCAACAACATAGCATGTTGACTTGATTTATTTTTATGTATGCTAGCCACCTAGGATGATCTTTGAAAGCAAGTTCATGCCTAATTTGTTATAATCATAGAATAGCCACGATCTTTTGAAACTGGATGTCGATTGAATTAATCATCTAAACAAGTGGATATAGATGAATTTCACTTGAACACAGTTCACATGAATTTATTGCCCATGTGTGGTTTTAAAGCTTTGTTCAACTCTAGGGCAATGCATTTTATTAAGTTGAAAATTCTTGGTGACAGATTGGCTTTCACAAGTGTTAGATGTTTTCAGCAAATTGATGCATTTCATGTTTTTTATGCAGCCATTTTTTTTGCTCAATACATTTGTCTGTCATGGGATCGATCATTCATGCATTAATTGCAATACTAACACCATTAATGTTGAGAGCAATCTTGTTGAGTTCTGAACATGTTTATCATTATTATAAATGCCTTATCTTACAGTCAGATATTGTCATTTGGAATATCAAATTCTTGGTCATAAGTAAAAATTGTAACAATTGACAACTGTTTGTTACCAATCTTGTCTGGACAATTTTCCAACTTTGTGCACAAATGGATAAGAAATCATTGACTACAAAATCTTCAATAATGAACTTTATATAGATATTTTCATCAATTCATAATAAAAAAATAATTTTCTATTGGTGTAACCCTTGCACCCCTTCTGGTGCAAGTGCTAGATAAAATATTCAAAGGTGATGGCATCAATTACAAGCATCACAGCCACAAGTATATGGCCTAAAAACGCATTGACCGTAAGCTTTTCCTGGTACGTTACAATCAATTACAAAACAACATGATTTATTTTTACACTCTTCAGTCCATGGTTTACATGTTGAACAAAGTTTGAACGGCTTACTCATTGCCTTATTTCCATTCAAAGTTTGATTTCTTCGGAACAACTGAAACTCATAACTTTTGGATGCTGTTGCTCCATAACAAATCTCTGTTGCTGAATAAAACCATGAGCAATTTAAATCAGTTTTCTTTTAAATTTTCCAATACTCTTTTTTAAGTTTCCAATTTTCAACTTTTGAGATACATATGCAGAGCTCAAACAGTTGGAACCAAAACACCAGTAAAGGGAAAACGAGAATTTGTACAGCTGTAATTAAATAAAATGAAAGAAGTTGATACCTGGTAATAGAATGACAACACATAATACCATTAAAACGAACCATTTTAGCTGATCCATGATCTCCACACTCGGCCCTCTATTGTTATGCAACAAGAATTTTGTTTCTTCAGCGATGGCAGAGATGATTATATAGGCAATTTTTGGCCGATTGTTCGGCAGCAAGCTTGTAATAGGGGATTCTGGATTTAAAGAGTGTCAAGAAAATACGTTATTCTAACTGCTTTACATAAATAGTTTGGGCTAATTCAACAAATACAGTTAAGGAGTTAATGAGATTTAAGAAAATTGATAGAGATTAAATATTTTAATTAATTTAGAGTAAGTTAAGTCTATAATTATAAATATATAAATATTTTAGAATTAAAAGTAATATATTATAGCTATATAGTTTTAGAAAAATCAATGTAAAATTAATATTGATGTTATGTTGGATACATTTATTATCGATAAAAAACTTACTATTTTCAATTTAGAAGATGTCTTAAGGTACATAAATTATTATGCTATTTATTCAAATTTTTTAGGTTTGAACATTAATCTGATTACTTTGATCTAGTGTGTAGGCATAAACCTAGACATGCAAGAATGAACTCATTGAATCTGTGTAGATATTTTATCACCTTTATCTTGTCTATGTTTGAATTTTTCAAGATAGTGCTAACAAATACCTTTGTGAAGATTGTTATATTACTAGGGTCAAGTTCTCTTGGAGAATCCTTAGATAGGAAAGCATTATGATTCTAAGTGAATACTGTAGAAAATACATGTATAAATGTAGATGGCCTATCTGATTTTGATGTAGTGTGTCACTTTTGGTTGCACTTCCAAATCTTCCTACGATGATTGTTTTGTGTTCAAACTTCCCTCTCTTTAATCCTACTCATGTGTATTAATGTCATATTAAGTGTCTTTAAATACCAAAACATAAGCATATGTGTACCAATTTTTCTCATAATGACCAAATGAAAGAGGTAGAAAAAATATAATTTAAAGAATTTGAATGTTTAAATTAATTTTTTAACTTTCCATATGTCAAAATTGAAATAGGTCAATCCTACACCACACATAAATGAGCCTAGCAATAAAAGTTACCAATTCAAGGAAAAAACTAAATATATGGAATTCTACATAAATGGGGAGATAAGTGATTAATGTATTTGGTTTAGTGACATTAAATGAAAATGTATAGAGCTAAATACAATTAAGGATGAAACAAATAGGAAAATACATCAAGTCATAAGATAATAGTAGAATAAGAGTGTGTCACTTGTCAATATGTAATTGTATTGGTATGCTTCATTAATATAGCCCCCAAAATAAATAGGAATTGACAATGGGAATTAATAAGTTTGTAAATACAATTAGAAATGATAGAGACCATCCACAAGTTGGTCCATAATTTAGATAAATATAACGTAGTGCTTAGTATGTTTCTTCCCCCTCTTCCCATTTTTTGTTTTGTTAAGTATTTTTTGAAACCATTTGGTGGAAAGATAATGAAGAGTACTTATGTAGTATATTTTCTTACTCAAATAGTTTTACTATAATCTTCTTAAGTGGATATGTCCTAAAAAAATTATCATTGAGCAAATGCATCACATAATTTCTACTAAAATAATCAAAACCACAAACAAAATCAATGTGTGGGGAATTAAGTGTGAACAATCATATATTTTTCAAATTTAGGTAAACAAATTTGAAATGAAAAAATACATGTATTTGATTCATATGAAGACCTAATTAATAATAAATAATAAATAAATATCTTAATTTCTAAAACTATAAAAAATAAAAATTATATGGTTAGAAACCTAAGAAGTACTTTAAAAATTTGTGAGGATTTTGTGATTTTTTTGTAAATATCTAAACTTGATGAGGAGGATGAATTTCAAACATGTTATTTGTGTTAAATATAATTTTGGGAGCCCATTGTATAGGTCCAACTTTCAATATTGGAAATCCAAGCCTAACAAAATCAATATTATCATAATTTTAGTTATAATGTGAATAATAGAAATGTTCTATACCACAACAATTTGATAAAATTTTCATGAGTTATAAACAATAAAAAATACCTTGAATGAAAAAAAATGTTATAATTTAAAATAACATGTACAAGTCATGACTTGAGTATTTATTAAACCATGCAAAGCCATGACACATACATGTTAAGACATAGTTGTGATTTTAACTTATGATCATATTATTTCTTTATGTGTTTGGCCACTTTTATAAACACCATTTCCATACAATACTCCAATTTAGAGCTTAGAAATTTAAAGATTAGAAATGAAATTTAAATAGAATTATTATAAGTGTCCAAACATGAGCAAGCCTAAATCACAAGTCTATTAATGACTATAGAAATTAAACTCCTTTGATGACCCTACATGAGGATAAAAGCACCATCAACCTTTCAAATTCCCCATGTGTCATTTTTATTTTCGGCCTAACAAATGCATCCAAAGTGTTCATGTCTTTGTTTTGTTTAAAAATTTGATTAAATTTCTTTTTGTAATTATAGACATGCAAAATTGACATCATGCATTCCTCTATTTAATCAAATCATATTCACCTGATCAATTAAATAAATCAAGATTAATTGATTAATCTCCTAGGTTATCTCTTTAATTAAATAAATCAAGTTTATTTAATTAATCTTCTAAAGTTCTTCATTCAATTAAATAAATCAAATTTTATTTAATTAAACCACTAACATCATCCTCTCTGATTAAATAAATCAAGTCTTTATTTAATTAAATCTAAAATCACTTTTCATCTCTTTTTGATTTATTTTAATCCATAAATCTAAGTCAAAAGTCAAAATCACCTAATCCCTCATTAAATTAATTAAACCTTGATTAATTTAATCTAACTCATATCACATCCTCACCAAGCATGCACAATAAAATCCAATTTGTTTGATTTATTGTTTCATCGATTTCTTTCAACATAGCATCTTTTGGGAATATTCTCCAAGTTTGAAATCTCCTCCAAGTTGACATGTACATCCAACTAAAAGCATTTAGAGCTTACGTAATATGCAAAAGTCAAACTTAGCATTTAACTCATCTTGTCATCAAATTCAAATTTCAAATCTCCCCCCTCTTTGGCACATTGACCGAAATGTGCTCATTCCTCAACCTCTCACATGTTGACAAGTGGCATCTTGTCATTGGTGGATCTTTAGTCCCACATTCACCCATTTTTCATGTCTCTCCATCATTCTCTCTTATAAATAGAGAGCTCATCCTTTGCATTTGATCATCCACAATATTAGTATCTTTGTTATACACACATCATCTTGTATCATCCACATATTTGGAGCTTATTAGGGATTGGGAAAGGGCTTCTTTCCATAGAAGCACCAATCCACTATGGGATAAGATTTGATTCATGTTATTTTTCTCTCAATTAGTATTCTTGTTGTTTTGTTTGCATTATGAATCATGATTCAATATTTCATAGGAGTGCTTGATTTACTTTATTTCATTTGCTAATAACACAAATGTTTGTTGGTATTTGAGGTAATTGCAGAAAAAAGTGCTCCACAGTAATTATATTTTTACATTTGTGTCATTTTTTTGGTAAATATCTTTTCTATGGAAATCAATTTATCATCAAAGAGATAAGTTCTTTCACAGAATAGTGAACATTTCCTTTATACCAATACACATAATTAATCTTAATTTTGCGAGTTCATTTTTAGTCTCTCATTTTCTTTCCCTAGTTCTCTTTATGAAACTTAAACTCTGGAAGATAAAATGATCCCATTTTTTTACACTACTATTAATATCCCTCTTTGAGTCATGCATTTCACATAGATTTTTACATAGGAATCCACTAGGTCATAATTTGTAAGAATAATAATAAATTATATATGTAAGGCCCCACCTTGCGTATGACTAATGAAACCCTAAAATTCCTAAGTTTGTTCCATTAATTGCTAGTGAGTTAGATTGGAAATGATAAATGAAGTACTTATGTGTTGTCATCATTGGAATTGCACTAATAAACCCTAGGGTACTCTTACCCTTTAATACATTGAAACACAAATATTTTAAATAATAGAAGGGAATTGGTTATTGAATTATGAATTGCTCCAAGAAAGGAATAGTTAACCCCTTGTATCTTATGGCATGTTTTACACTTGAGAATTGTTCTCAAATTTAAATAATTATGCTTTAAATATATCTAACTTCTCAAAACACATCTCATAGAATTATGATGATTTATTTGGTCATATTTAATAGTGATTATCTAGTCCACCTACAGCTAGTGGGTTATGGTGAAGATGATTGTAATTCAGAGGACACATTATAATGAATTAGTTAGTTAAACATGAAGATAAGAGATGATATTATGTTAGGATTTATTTTGATAAATTATAAATTATTTTGATGTCTCCTAAGGTGGCTACAAATAGTGAGTAGGACTAGATTTTATAGCTTACAAGTGATGGCATGTGAAGGTTAGATGACTACAACCTTGCGTGCATGAATGAAACAATCAAACTAAGGTAGGACCACAGGTGTGTGGAGGAGGTGAGTAAAACATATTCTATATCTATTTGAGTAAGTAATCAACAATAGTGAATAATTAGGTAAGTAGAATTTGGAAGAGTATAGATATACATGTGATACTTTCAAATTATGGTATTATTCTCCTTAAAGGTATATTAAATTTGTTTATTGAAATTGAAACACATAATTGGATGAATGATCAATATATAAAATTATGTGAAGTAGACTAGTCAATATTAGAGTTGTTATTTTGATCTAGCCTTACTAATATATTGGGTATAAATTGTGTGAGATAAGGTGCAAAAATAATAATCATGCCAAAGGAAAGGGATAACCATATAGACATAAGTTAAACACCTCCTTGTAAAGTTATATATTGTGAATCCCTGTGACCTAAGAGGTAATTAGGGTTAGTGCTTAACATTATGAGTAATTTTGTTTTAAAAGGTTTAATGCGTGGGTTATGTGCGATTTTTTTTGTGGGATAATTAAGTGTTAATACCATGTGGTTAAAGGTGCAAGTGCTTTCTCCTTGCTCAAGGGAATGGCTAGAGCCCTAAGAGGGTCTATAATTCCATTTATGGTAGGGTGGATAGAAAGTTCTTATTCATTGGTAGGCATTCTTTATGAAATTTTAGATCAAAAATGTTGGAGTTCACTTCTTGTTGTTCCCACTTGACTTGTTGATAAAATGAGAGAGTATGGCATTGTTCATAATAAATATGATAGTTCTTGTAAATTTAGAATTTAAATAATATAATGTTTGATGTTCTTATGTAAAAGGGTTATAAATGACTTATGCTATGAAAAATGGGTTTGTGAATCATATGTTTTTGATATTAAAAGCAAGGGAAGGGCCCCTAAACCCATAAGTTCAAGCTAAACAAATAGAGAAAAAAAGACCATCTAGGTCAAGCAACCAAGAACAAGCAAAAGGAGGGAC
>VDFB02153018.1:0-10077 GCA_007258455.2 Sequoia sempervirens | reverse complement strand
GTTGTTTCCTTGTAGCTCGAAGCTTGCATGCCTTCTTTACTTTTTTAGATGAGTATGAGGTATGTGTCCCTCCTTTTGCTTGTTCTTGGTTGCTTGACCTAGATGGTCTTTTTTTCTCTATTTGTTTAGCTTGAACTTATGGGTTTAGGGGCCCTTCCCTTGCTTTTAATATCAAAAACATATGATTCACAAACCCATTTTTCATAGCATAAGTCATTTATAACCCTTTTACATAAGAACATCAAACATTATATTATTTAAATTCTAAATTTACAAGAACTATCATATTTATTATGAACAATGCCATACTCTCTCATTTTATCAACAAGTCAAGTGGGAACAACAAGAAGTGAACTCCAACATTTTTGATCTAAAATTTCATAAAGAATGCCTACCAATGAATAAGAACTTTCTATCCACCCTACCATAAATGGAATTATAGACCCTCTTAGGGCTCTAGCCATTCCCTTGAGCAAGGAGAAAGCACTTGCACCTTTAACCACATGGTATTAACACTTAATTATCCCACAAAAAAAATCGCACATAACCCACGCATTAAACCTTTTAAAACAAAATTACTCATAATGTTAAGCACTAACCCTAATTACCTCTTAGGTCACAGGGATTCACAATATATAACTTTACAAGGAGGTGTTTAACTTATGTCTATATGGTTATCCCTTTCCTTTGGCATGATTATTATTTTTGCACCTTATCTCACACAATTTATACCCAATATATTAGTAAGGCTAGATCAAAATAACAACTCTAATATTGACTAGTCTACTTCACATAATTTTATATATTGATCATTCATCCAATTATGTGTTTCAATTTCAATAAACAAATTTAATATACCTTTAAGGAGAATAATACCATAATTTGAAAGTATCACATGTATATCTATACTCTTCCAAATTCTACTTACCTAATTATTCACTATTGTTGATTACTTACTCAAATAGATATAGAATATGTTTTACTCACCTCCTCCACACACCTGTGGTCCTACCTTAGTTTGATTGTTTCATTCATGCACGCAAGGTTGTAGTCATCTAACCTTCACATGCCATCACTTGTAAGCTATAAAATCTAGTCCTACTCACTATTTGTAGCCACCTTAGGAGACATCAAAATAATTTATAATTTATCAAAATAAATCCTAACATAATATCATCTCTTATCTTCATGTTTAACTAACTAATTCATTATAATGTGTCCTCTGAATTACAATCATCTTCACCATAACCCACTAGCTGTAGGTGGACTAGATAATCACTATTAAATATGACCAAATAAATCATCATAATTCTATGAGATGTGTTTTGAGAAGTTAGATATATTTAAAGCATAATTATTTAAATTTGAGAACAATTCTCAAGTGTAAAACATGCCATAAGATACAAGGGGTTAACTATTCCTTTCTTGGAGCAATTCATAATTCAATAACCAATTCCCTTCTATTATTTAAAATATTTGTGTTTCAATGTATTAAAGGGTAAGAGTACCCTAGGGTTTATTAGTGCAATTCCAATGATGACAACACATAAGTACTTCATTTATCATTTCCAATCTAACTCACTAGCAATTAATGGAACAAACTTAGGAATTTTAGGGTTTCATTAGTCATACGCAAGGTGGGGCCTTACATATATAATTTATTATTATTCTTACAAATTATGACCTAGTGGATTCCTATGTAAAAATCTATGTGAAATGCATGACTCAAAGAGGGATATTAATAGTAGTGTAAAAAAATGGGATCATTTTATCTTCCAGAGTTTAAGTTTCATAAAGAGAACTAGGGAAAGAAAATGAGAGACTAAAAATGAACTCGCAAAATTAAGATTAATTATGTGTATTGGTATAAAGGAAATGTTCACTATTCTGTGAAAGAACTTATCTCTTTGATGATAAATTGATTTCCATAGAAAAACATGTTTAAAAACATAAATGTAAAGGAAAATAATTCTTGTGAGCATTTTTAGCATTTACACATCAAAATACCAACAAACATTTGTGTTATTAGCAAATGAAATAAAGTAAATCAAGCACTCCTATGAAATATTGAATCATGATTCATAATGCAAACAAAACAACAAGAATACTAATTGAGAGAAAAATAACATGAATCAAATCTTATCCCATAGTGGATTGGTGCTTCTATGGAAAGAAGCCCTTTCCCAATCCCTAATAAGCTCCAAATATGTGGATGATACAAGATGATGTGTGTATAACAAAGATACTAATATTGTGGATGATCAAATGCAAAGGATGAGCTCTCTATTTATAAGAGAGAATGATGGAGAGACATGAAAAATGGGTGAATGTGGGACTAAAGATCCACCAATGACAAGATGCCACTTGTCAACATGTGAGAGGTTGAGGAATGCACACATTTGGTCAATGTCTAAAGAGGGAGATTTGAAATTTGAATTTGATGACAAGATAGGTTAAATGTTAAATTTGACCTACTATAGAAGTTATGTAAAGGCTCCTTAAATGCTTTGTTGGATGTACATGTCAACTTGGGAGGGAGATTTCAAGCTTGGAGAATATTCTAAAATTATGCCATGTTGAAAATGGGATGAAATAATAAAATCAAAATAAATTGATTTATTGCGTAATGAGAGCTAGAGATGTGACATGAGTTAGATTAAAATTAATTAGAGTTAGATTAATTTAATGAGGGATTAGGTGATTTTGACTTTTGACTTAGATTTATGGATTAAAATAAATCAAAAAGAGATGAAAAGTGATTTTAGATTTAATTAAATAAAGACTTGATTTATTTAATCAGAGAGGATGATGTTAGTGGTTTAATTAAATAAAATTTGATTTATTTAATTGAATGAAGAACTTTAGAAGATTAATTAAATAAACTTGATTTATTTAATTAAAGAGATAACCTAGGAGATTAATCAATTAATCTTGATTTATTTAATTGATCAGGTGAATATGATTTGATTAGAAATGAGGGAATGCATGATGTCAATTTTGCATGTCTATGATACAAAAGAAATTTAATCAGAATTTTAAACAAAACAAGAACATAGTACTTTGATGATGAAAGAAGGAAAATAAAAATGACACATGGGGAATTTGAAAAGGTTGATGTGTATCTCATGTAGGGGTCATGAGTTTAATTTCTATAGTCATTAATGGAGCTTGTGATTTAGGCTTGCTCATGTTTGGACACTTATAATAATTTATTTAAATTTGCCAATCTTAAATTTTAAGAAATTACTTAATTTGAGTATTGTATGGAAATGAGTGTTATAAAGGGTGGCCAAACATACATAAAGAAATATCTCGATCATAAGTTAAAAATCACAACTATGTCTTAACATGTATGTGTCATGGCTTTGCATGGCTTAATACATCACCAAGTCTGTGACTTTTCATTATTTTAAAATTATAACATTTTTTTTTCATTCCAAGGTATTTTTTATTGTTTATAACTCATGAAAATTTTATCAAATTGTTGTGGTATAGAACATTTCTATTATTCACATTATAACTAAAATTATGATAATATTGATTTTGTTAGGCTTGGATTTCCAATATTGAAAGTTGGACCTATACAATGGGCTCCCAAAATTATATTTAACACAAATAACATGTTTGAAATTCATCCTCCTCATCAAGTTTAGATATTTACAAAAAAATCACAAAATCCTCACAAATTTTTAAAGTACTTCTTAGGTTTCTAACCATATAATTTTTATTTTTTATAGTTTTAGAAATTAAGATATTTATTTATTATTTATTATTAATTAGGTCTTCATATGAATCAAATACATGTATTTTTTCATTTCAAATTTGTTTACCTAAATTTGAAAAATATATGATTGTTCACACTTAATTCCCCACACATTGATTTTGTTTGTGGTTTTGATTATTTTAGTAGAAATTATGTGATGCATTTGCTCAATGATAATTTTTTTAGGACATATCCACTTAAGAAGATTATAGTAAAACTATTTGAGTAAGAAAATATACTACATAAGTACTCTTCATTATCTTTCCACCAAATGGTTTCAAAAAATACTTAACAAAACAAAAAATGGGAAGAGGGGGAAGAAACATACTAAGCACTACGTTATATTTATCTAAATTATGGACCAACTTGTGGATGGTCTCTATCATTTCTAATTGTATTTACAAACTTATTAATTCCCATTGTCAATTCCTATTTATTTTGGGGGCTATATTAATGAAGCATACCAATACAATTACATATTGACAAGTGACACACTCTTATTCTACTATTATCTTATGACTTGATGTATTTTCCTATTTGTTTCATCCTTAATTGTATTTAGCTCTATACATTTTCATTTAATGTCACTAAACCAAATACATTAATCACTTATCTCCCCATTTATGTAGAATTCCATATATTTAGTTTTTTCCTTGAATTGGTAACTTTTATTGCTAGGCTCATTTATGTGTGGTGTAGGATTGACCTATTTCAATTTTGACATATGGAAAGTTAAAAAATTAATTTAAACATTCAAATTCTTTAAATTATATTTTTTCTACCTCTTTCATTTGGTCATTATGAGAAAAATTGGTACACATATGCTTATGTTTTGGTATTTAAAGACACTTAATATGACATTAATACACATGAGTAGGATTAAAGAGAGGGAAGTTTGAACACAAAACAATCATCGTAGGAAGATTTGGAAGTGCAACCAAAAGTGACACACTACATCAAAATCAGATAGGCCATCTACATTTATACATGTATTTTCTACAGTATTCACTTAGAATCATAATGCTTTCCTATCTAAGGATTCTCCAAGAGAACTTGACCCTAGTAATATAACAATCTTCACAAAGGTATTTGTTAGCACTATCTTGAAAAATTCAAACATAGACAAGATAAAGGTGATAAAATATCTACACAGATTCAATGAGTTCATTCTTGCATGTCTAGGTTTATGCCTACACACTAGATCAAAGTAATCAGATTAATGTTCAAACCTAAAAATTTTGAATAAATAGCATAATAATTTATGTACCTTAAGACATCTTCTAAATTGAAAATAGTAAGTTTTTTATCGATAATAAATGTATCCAACATAACATCAATATTAATTTTACATTGATTTTTCTAAAACTATATAGCTATAATATATTACTTTTAATTCTAAAATATTTATATATTTATAATTATAGACTTAACTTACTCTAAATTAATTAAATTTAATTATTTATATTTATTTAATTGACCTAAATTATTATATAAAATATTTAATCTCATCAATTTTCTTAAAATTCTGTAACTCCTTAACTGTATTTGTTGAATTAGCCCAAACTATTTATGTAAGGCAGTTAAAACGACATATTTTCCTGACACTCATTTAATCCAGAATCCCTTATTACAAGCTTGCTGCCGAACAATCCGCCAAAACTTGCCTATATCATCATCTCTGCCATTGCAGAAGAAACAAAATTCTTGTTGCATAACAATAGAGGGCCGAGTGTGGAGATCATGGATCAGCTAAAATGGTTCGTTTTAATGGTATTATGTGTTGTCATTCTATTACCAGGTATCAACTTCTTTCATTTTATTTAATTACAGCTGTACAAATTCTCATTTTTCCTTTACTGGTGTTTTAGTTCCAACTGTTTGAGCTTTGCATATGTATCTCAAAAGTTGAAAATTGGAAACTTAAAAAAGAGTATTGGAAAATTTAAAAGAAAACTGATTTGAATTGCTCATGCTTTTATTCAGCAACAGAGATTTGTTATGGAGCAACAGCACCCAAAGCTTATGAGTTTCAGTTGTTCCGAAGAAATCAAACTTTGAATGGAAATAAGGCAATGAGTAAGCCGTTCAAACTTTGTTCAACATGTAAACCATGGACTGAAGAGTGTAAAAATAAATCATGTTGTTTTGTAATTGATTGTAACGTACCAGGAAAAGCTTACGGTCAATGCGTTTTTAGGCCATATACTTGTGGCTGTGATGCTTGTAATTGATGCCATCACCCTTGAATATTTTATCTAGCACTTGCACGAGAAGGGGTGCAAGGGTTACGCCGATAGAAAATTATTTTTTTATTATGAATTGATGAAAATATCTATATAAAGTTCTTTTTTGAAGATTTTGTAGTCAATGATTTCTTATCCATTTGTGCACAAAGTTGGAAAACTGTCCAGACAAGATTGGTAACAAACAATTGTCGATTGTTACAATTTTTACTTATGACCAAGAATTTGATATTCCAAATGACAATATCTGACTGTAAGATAAGGCATTTATAATAATGATAAACATGTTCAGAACTCAACATGATTGCTCTCAACATTAATGGTGTTAGTATTACAATTAATGCATGAATGATTGATCCCATGACAGACAAATGTACTGAGCAAAAAAAAAAATGGCTGCATAAAAAACATGAAATGCATCAATTTGCTGAAAACATCTAACACTTGTGAAAGCCAATCTGTCCCTACGAATTTTCAACTTAATAAAATGCACTGCCCTAGAGCCAAACAAAGCTTTAAAACCAGCCAAACAAAGCTTTAAAACCACGCATGGCCAATAAATTCATGTGAACTGTGTTCAAGTGAAATTCATCTATATCCACTTGTTTAGATGATTAATTCAATCCACATCCAGTTTCAAAAGATCGTGGCTATTCTATGATTATAACAAATTAGGCATGAACCTTCTTTCAAATATCGTCCTAGGTGGCTAGCATACATAAAAATAAATCAAGTCAACATGCTATGTTGTTGTTGAGATCATGTGCCTGGAAAACCATGACTGCTGGGAGAAGCAATGTGCCAATTTGTGCGTCTGAATTTGAGGCTAAAAAAATGAGTCTAAAGGTGAAGGTTGAGATAAAAGAATTGCCCCAATGGTAGTCAAGCAAGCTATGCCTATATTGGGTCACTTCTCTCATAAATTGACCTACACATCACTAATCTGAATAATGAATAAGCGCTTGAAAAGAACTTTGAATTAATTTGAAGAGACAATATAACCTACCACAGATCTCAAAATACACTTGGCACCTAATTACAAAGTGCTTCTCTGGTTAAGGTTCATTATTGCAAAGTGTACAAATTCACCATTGTCTTTAAATATAATGCTTTGATTTTTTGAGAAGCTGATAACAACTTTTTCAATTATTCAATGGCAGTTGAGTATATTCATTTAAGACAAGAGAAGTATTACATGTGGAGGTTGACTAGGTTCCGAGAGCATGTGAAAATAATCTTTGCAATTTAATTTAAGATATGTTTATATTATGTTTTAAAGCATTTAATACTACTGTATCTTACATTGGAAGTTGAGAAAGCAAAATGGCAGTGTCATCAAATTTCCTTATGCAAGCGAGATAAAACAAAAAAATTTAAGCAATTACTCTCTTTTTCCCCTATATAGAACAAGAGATTTTTGTTATAACTCATAAATTCACAACCATTATATGCATACAATGTTGCATTTTTGTTAAAATAAATAAGTACATCAATACTTCTAGTTATTAATATTTGGATAGTGCATATTGTTCACATGCAGACAAAGATAAGATTCTAGACCTTCTGAGCTTGAACAATTGTACGAGGAAAACCATCAAGAATAAAGTCCTTCTGGTATGAAGGTCTTTTATAGCTTCATCAATAATGCCAACAACCAGGTCATCAGAGACAAGCTCTCCCTGTATGATCCAATACAATTTTTCATGTTATAGTAGTAAGATAAACTCTTTAAAAACCAAAATAAACTAAGCCATTTAAAACTCTGAACTTCCAATTTTAAACTAAACCTTCTCCACATGGCCAACTTAGCTTTCACAACCAAGGGAGTTTTGGAAAATATGGCTGCTCTTAGCAATATTCATCCTTAATAGATGGTGATTGAGTGCCTTTCCCTTATTCAGGGGGAACTGCACTAAGCCTGCTTGTTACGAACTTCAAGAACCTGCCAATAATAGGGAAATATATGCAGGTAGTGCTTACATAGTGCTCAATGAAGATGTAAATTATTTATAAGTCAAATGTTAACCAAAAACCAAACTGTCTCATGTATGAAGAAAAATAAAATTTAAATATTCAAAACTACAATAAATCAAAAAGCATAAAGCTTCTCTATAAGGAAAAATAAAAAATAAAATTGATTAGTTTACCTGAAAATTCAGTACAAATGAACTTTAGATTAAATCCGAAATTTCACAACAATAAATGGTCTTCTCTATTAAATTAACATTAGTCTATGAATAATACATATTCCACCCAATATTCAAAATTAGTTTGCATGTGGTAATGCACTAATGCTGCAGATGTTACTAACTACTGTGGTTCACTCTTTTTCGTTAGGCATACTCCTCTAACTTTTGCATAGCCTCTTTACAATGTAAAACAAAATTTGGTTCACCAGAGGAGGATACAAGAGTGGAAAATGGCCAAGTAGTGGAGTATCTTGATGAGTTTCAATTTTGCACTGCCAAGTTTCATATGTTGTGATCACTTCATTATTTGCTCATGTATTGTCTTAAAGATATCGTTATTGCTTCACAACAGCAGTGATATAGAGATTGCACAATTGGAACCCAAAAAAAAAAATAACAAATATTGATTCACAGAATACTGCAAACTGATAATTGAATGTAACAGTAATAACAGAGCAGATAGGATTATAGTCGACATTGATTAACACATCTATTAGTGATTATAATGGTTGCAACAAAGCAATTTGCACCAATTGAATCTCATGTTCCACCAACATTTTTAAGTACTTGTGTAAGTGCTTAGAGTGTTGGAGAACAAAGGAAACTACAAACAATACAAAGATTAGAATAACACAAATTTAAACAATGTAAGAACTAGTTTATTTATTAGAAATAAATTGAGCTCATTCAAATAATGTACAAACAAATTCATTTGATGCAAATAAATAGCTTTAGATAAACATTATTTTTCTCAAGAAATACCTATCAGTTTGTTTGTTGTGTTCTTTTGTAACAAGATAATGTCGTAACGTAGCTTCTACCTATGCATAATGGAAAAAACAAGTAAAACGTGGTGAGAATCAAGAGTCTAGGAAAAAAACAAGGGTAAGATACTAGAGTAGTTTTCATTGTTCAAAATAATTCATACATTTCTAACCATCAACAACATCAACAATTCATTTGGAATATGTTCATAATTGAAGTTTGATGGAGGATATAGACACCTCAATGATTTAGAATACAAAATCCATCAAAGAATGAAAGATAACAGACATCTCACATTGAGCAGGTAATCTTCCTACCATAAGTACAAGCATATATATTGACACTCAATTGCCATTGTCTTCATAAAGATAATCAGAAGCCACAATTAAATCCTTTGGTTGAACTATTAAATTTTAGTGATTAGATTAACATGCACATAAATTAATTCAAAAAACAACACAGTACACAGCAGATACCCTGGGAAAACCCTTCTCTTGAGGGAGAAAAACCCAGCCAATAATATCTCTTATATTATTGAATCTCAATAAGAAATCTTCTTTACAATAGAGGCCAATAATGAGGCCAAGAGGACACACAGTAAGTTGTTTCTCACACAGCAATAAGACAAAGATGATCTTCAGACTTTTATAACAGATTTACTAATCTGCTCTGCTCCTCTCTTATTCGCACCTTAGACTAGTGGATGAACAATGTGTATCGGATGATTAACAATGAACAAATGAATGAGTATATATACACAAGAGAGGAGAAGATACGTGTCTCTTCAAGTTGCTAGTCGGCCTAGATAAGAATATAATATATGATAATCAAGGAGTCAGCCATCCATAACAAGAAGTCTTCACATAAGAAATCGCGCCTTAAGAGAATGAGGTCAGCCTCATTCAATTCTTCATTAACTGATGCCTCTTCAAAAATTTGTGCCTCTTATAAATTAACAAATGAAGTAAGGAGAAGCTAGAAGAAATACGACTGAAGCTGCATTTAATCATCAACAGAAAACCCAGTTCTCATCTTCGCCAAATCATAGCAAGCTTTAAAGTTTTGCTGCTAAAAGTTGCTAAAGATTGCAGCATGCCCAATTCCAACATCCTCCACC
>VDFB02153017.1:0-11666 GCA_007258455.2 Sequoia sempervirens | reverse complement strand
CATCATCCATCGCATTCAGGTTTCCATCCATCACTCATCCACTCGCATCTGCATCATAGCTTGGTCCTACTTTCGTATCATGATCCCTCTTAGTACTACTCGGCCCATCCTCAAGGTTAGTTTGTCCTGCCTTTATCGGAGTAGTCTATTGCATCGCTAGTATGTTTCATCGATTGATTTATGTATATTCTAAAGTCCCAAAAAATCAAAAATCCAAAAACATCAAAACATCCTAAAATCCAAAAACATCAGTAAAACATCGGTAAAATCCAAAAACATCAAAACATCGTGAAATCCAAAAATCAAAACATCCCAAAAATCCAAAAATATCAAACATCAAAAATCCAAAACATCAAACATCACAAAATCCAAAAACATCAAAACATCACAAAATCCAAAAACATCAAAATATAAAAAAATCCAAAAACATCGAAAAAACACAAAAAATCCAAAAAACATCAAAACACATCAAAAACCCAAAACAAGTCAAAAAGACAGTCAAAAAATCAAAAACAAAGTCGTCTTGTTGAACTACGGGTCTCTGATCCTTGAACATAGGCAAGGTTGATCTTCGATCATCCCCTAAGACACTTAGGTCAGTCTTTTAGGAGTTTGTCATAACAAGCTGGCATTTCATCATGTCTATCGTCATCTGTAAATCGGTCAAGTCACCAGTCAAACTACGTGGTCTTTGTGTGTATAATGTAGGAAAGGCTAATCTGTTGATCAGCCCCTGAGGCCCCTAGGATAGGGCCTTTCTTTAGGGTTAGTCTCTTGGTCAAAATCCTTGTGAAAACCCCAAAACATTTGAAAAAATCAAAAAATCAAAACATTTGAAAATCTCAAAAAAAAAACCAAAAAACAGCCTCAAAACATCTCAAAAAGATCAAAAACATCCAAATATTTGAAAAAATCCATTTGTCTCATCTTGCTTGCACTCGCAATAAGCATCACTCATAATAAACAATCATCATCCTCAACCTTTGGTAAGACAATCAAAAACAAGTCTAGCAGGTAAAAAAGTGAAAACTCAAAACATCAAGTCTCGGGTTTAAGTCAGTACATAAACAAGTTGGTCAATTCTTGGTGTCGATAACCTATCATCCATTTGGTCCCATATCAATAATTTGAAAGAACGCTTTGAAAGAACGAAATGGCGTGCCACCATCCACTAACATGTCGTAGGATGCATCCTTCCTACAATGGGCATTATCTTTTGGCAATAGTTTCGGTTCCTATCCATGAAAAAACTTACCCTTTAGTTAGCAGTATTGAAGAACATCGGTTTGCTTTTTTACTTTATCTATGTCTTTTGATTTATCTTATTGAGCTCATTCCAAAGACTTCTCGATGATATCCAAACAGAGGATTTAGAGAAATAGTAATGGGGCAACAATCATTATCTTTTGTTTGTTGTGCTTGTTGGACATTCTTGTAATATAACTTGGTGAATACTTGCTTTGTTAGGTATGTGTAGAGGGTGTTTTGGGAAACTTGTTGACTATTGCATTGATAGGTTATACCTTTCCATGTTTTGGTCTGAGGTGTTTAAAACTTCTAAAGTACATCCTAGCAAGGTTTCCGTATGTCAGGTGTGAACAAGAATAATCCTATCTGATTGTCAAAGACAAAGTTCATCACATTGGGTGAAACGCCATCCTGGTTCTCTATACCTTGATGCATCGTACCACGTGTTTTATCAAACATAAGAAAATTGGCCCTTTGAAAATCCCAACTCCTCAGCAAGTAATCATCATCATCTGCATGTTCATCATCTTGTGTCTTGTTGAAATGACTTCTTCTCTTTCATCCCTTCTTGCTCATCACGCTAACAAGGTACTATGACAGTTAGTTATCATCATCATTGATCCTACACACACAAATCATCAGCATATTGCATAAACACATCATATAGGAAAGCACTACATCTCCATATATAGGTGGTATCATAAGCATCTTTCATAAATAAGCACATTCATGTTTTATCACATTACATCTAGTTTCCATTAACCATCGCATAACATTCATTTGCATGGAACATTCCATACCATATTACTACCCACTACATAAGCATAATAAGTACAAAAGCATTACAAATAATTCATTGCATTATAAACATACATACTCACATCATAAAATCATTTCCCACATTACGTTCATTTTGCATAAAGCATCATCATACCATTTTGCATTGTCATATCACAGCATATCATAATAAGTGCATCACATACATTTCACATTATCATCTAACATGTTTAGGATAATATATACTTGTTATTCTTAACATCATAAAATCATCTCATTTACACCATCAATACATATCATATAAAACACGACCATTACATTCACCTTACATCACGCATAATCATAAAGGCATACATGTCATCCATTAAAAAACCATGTAGCAATCATTTTTCGCATTTGCATAAATCATTCCATACCATTTATTCAAAAGCATAATAACATCACATTAAGAACGTACATCCATCCACAATCATTTCATTTAAGTATGATTCACATCATTTCGCGTATACACCATAGATCATTTCCATATCATTTTGCATATTACATTTCATATCACATATCATATCACTTTGCATCATCATATAGATTACATCATCATCCATCCATATTACATCATCATATAAAAACATCTGCATATCATGAATCAACAACATAATATAGATATGTTAGTCACATAAATACATAATGCATACATCATCGGAAGAAAATGCATCAATACATACATCACATCATATCATAACACCATTGCATAGCATATAGAAGTAAGAATCATCCATAAATACATAAATAAATGATACACATCACATCGTATCAAAATCATCATCTCATATATATATCATCATCAAATAACTGTCATAGTACAAAAAAATCGGATCACTATACATGAATGTCAATCAGTACAAAAAGGCCCACCGGGCTATCTAAAAGGAGCCCATATGGCACAAAAAAAAAATGGTATCATCTCAATCAAAGGATGCCTAACCCTCATGTCTACTGCCCTCACCTCTGTCATTGTGACCCTTTGCTGGTCTGTGACTAGTCCGTTGAGAGTAATCTAGGGCCTGTGCTGCTCTAGGTACGGCCTGATGATAGTTCATGCGGTAGTAATCTGCCTCCCGGACAGCCTCCCTGTAGGAGCGAAGAGACACTGTACTTTGAGAGGAGGAGGCTGCCATGCTCTCCAACTACTATCTCTGGCCCATCTCTGTGGCCGCCTGTAGCTCTGCGGCCTGTCTCTGCAGCATGACCTGACCCCTCTCGGCCCTAGCCTGATCCCTCTCGGTCCTGGCCTGATCTCTCTCCCTCCTCAAAGTCTGCACCTAGGCCTGTAGCTGTGCAATCAACGTATCCCAAGGGTCCACCTGCCCTGCTGGCTGTACTAGTGAGGATTGCATGTGAGGTTGATCCTCACCCCCAACCCATGGTGGTGCATCCGCCTGAACCTGTTGCTAACCTAGCACCTGCTCCTGAAATTGCATAGGAACGTCAGCCTGAGGCGGTTGGACTGGCTGGACTGGGGCTCTACCACGTTGATCTCGTTGGTCCCCATCTCTCCATCCTCAACCTCCCCCTCTACCTCTCGCTCACCTGTCAAGCAACAACTGCTTCTGGAACTGTCAAATGTAAGGGAGGTTGGAACCAATCTCTGTATGCCTGTGTAAACCCTGCATCTGCAGGCCCCTAATCATAAACCCATGGCTAATCCACCAACTGTCTAAAGTTGTCAACAACCTCTGAAGCAAGAATGTATCACCCCCACAAGGTTTGTGATGTGGTGAGGGAAAATATGGCTACGTAGTCATCATCGGGCCGGTCTTGTGGCTCGCCAAACTGACGATGCACGCGCCCTGGCAAGTACCTCTCCACCATAGTGTGCTCACGCCCCTGCATGAAGTAGTCCTGGCTAGCAAAGAAAAT
Source organism: Sequoia sempervirens (assembly GCA_007258455.2). Taxonomy (NCBI): domain Eukaryota; kingdom Viridiplantae; phylum Streptophyta; class Pinopsida; order Cupressales; family Cupressaceae; genus Sequoia; species Sequoia sempervirens. The sequence goes on along the minus strand of VDFB02153017.1, from coordinate 7,724 downwards.
TTGCTCTGCATCCTCAGCCCATCTAGGTCGACCAAGGTATGGTCGCCAAATAAACATTACCATCTCATTTAGGACCCTCCCCCAGTAAGGAATCCCATGCTCGCCTGTGTGCGTAAAAGACACACCACCTTTGTAGTGCCATTTAAGGGGATCATCAGGCCCCATTGGAACCGAAACGACGCATGGACGGAGAACAGAAATTTTCTCTCAGGCCCATACGTGGAGGAGTGTGATGCCTACCCCCAGTGATCTATCATCGTGATACACATACTCATGAAGATCCTTGTAAAGAGAGGCCAGAAGAATGGGCCCCCGAGCATAACGAACTGGTCTATCACGAACTAGCCGCTCCCAGCAAAGTCCCCAACCGGTACTAAAGTATTAGCCTCGTCAGTCCAGGGCAACAAGACCAAAAATGATCACTACAACCACTAAACGGAACGGTGATGTGAGTGCCCTGTGTCGCTCCAACTCTATGTGGCCCTTGCAAATCATAACCTCGTCTGAGTCAAAGACTATAAAACAGGCATTACGCCCGGCATCCATATCAAAAATGACATGTTGACCATGAATCGGCAATCTCAGGCTATGCCACACGTCCTCTAGGGTGACAGTGGCCTCGCCAGTAGGAAGGTGGAAGGACGAGGTCTCGCTATGCCATTTCTTGGCAAGCACGGACATCATCCCAAGGTGGGTACGCACGGGCGCCGCGTACGCGATGTGCCAGAACCCTATGGCCCGTAACCGATCCTGATCCCTGTCACTGAGATCCTGCAAGTAACGAAAGATCTCTCGAGATTTGTGCTCCTGGCAATATAGCTCCCTCACAGCGTCCTGCATCAAGGAAGGTCACCGTGTTAAATTTTAAAAAAAGAATCATTCCGAACGACCAGGAAACCATCCCAGCATCGCTACCCATGAAGGTGTCACAGTTTGAAAAATACAAACTGCGATGCTGGAGGGTTAAAATTCCAAAAGGGCACTGTCACGATGCACTTTCCTGCCGAGCAGTTTACAAAAGATTCCTATCTAATTGGCACCACTGCGTCACACTTTGTAAATGCCCTTGCTGGCCAAGGTATCAGCGTCAGAGTTTGCAGCTTGTTGCCAAACTCCAAACTCCACCGCTATGGTGCGATTTGTTGATTGCGGCTCAGTTTGGCTACCGAGCGGTGTAGTTTGATTTTTGAGCGGCGCTCTATAGCGCCGCTCCAAAAGATCTAATTTTAAATGCATTAAAAAAAAAGCATGAAAAATGAGAAATAAACCTCAAGTAAGGATCATTTACCAGTGCCCCAATGTCAAGTGGTCACTAGTATGTTCGAACTCGCTTAGAAATGTGCATCGGGAGCTGTCGTTGTGCCATATCCTTAAGAGGTCAGAGCTTGAATCGCTGAATTGCTAGAAGGCTGGGTGTGAAAGTAACTTGAAGGTGACCCCTCGTGGCCTTTTTTAACCTTGAAAGTTAGGGTTTTTTGACCCTGTTTGGCTATCCTGTTAGGGTTTTGAACCCTTTAACCCATTTTCATCCAGTTAAGGCCTGTTTTACATCATTTTATTGCGTTTAGACATGTTTTTGGTCTCATGGAGCCTTTCCGGACCTGTCAGGAATCTTATCCTCTTTTTTCGTGAGATTCCGCAAAATTTGGAATTTTCGTCCAATCTCTCGAGGGGGCAGTATAGCGGCATGTTTTCTCTCGCCAAGCAGTAGTGGGGAAAGATTTTAAAAAGTGAAAAAAATTGGCTTTGATTAAGATCGTTTATTCTTTGAACCAACACAACGAGTGCATTGCTTCAAAGAGGGACAAAATGTAGACACGTAAAATGTATTGATTGACATTGGGCATCTAATCCTAACCACTAACATAATTTCGTCCTGAATCATCCTTCGGTCTAACCAATTAATCAAATTTCTTTATCTGATTAAATTTATCAATATTTCTTCTCTTAATTAAATAAATCAGTTATCTAATTAAGTCATTCTCTCTAGATATTTAAATCAGCCCGTCTAATCTAACCATCGTCATTCAATTAAATAATTAATCTTATTTAATTAAATCTCTAAAATCTATCTATTAAATTAAATAAATTAAAACCTTATTTATTTTAATCTAACATCATCTCTTTTAATTAAATAAATCATAAATCTTTATTTAATTAATCTTTTATCACATTCCTCTCATATTTGATTTAAATAAATCCATAAATTCAAGTCAAATAGGTCACATCACTTAATCCCTCCATTAAATTAATTAACCTTGATTAATTTAATCCCATATCATGTCCCATCCTCTAGTTTTTCCCACTTGCACATGAAAATAGATTTAATTGATTTATTAAATCTCTATTTTCCTCAACAAGGCATCTTTTAAGGAATATTCCCTATATTTGAATTCAAAATCCAAGTAGGATGTCCTTCCAACAAGGCATTTACTCCATATTACATGTCCTTTGCCTTGAGCTAAGTGGCATTTAATGCATTCTTCTTTCCCTCTAACATGTCATTTCAACAAAATTCAAATTCAAATATATGCATTTATTGACACATTCTTCAAAACTTGCACATCCTTCATCCATTCACAAGTTGACAAGTGGCACTTTGCCATTGGCTCATTTTTAGTCCCACATTGCTCTATTTTGGGCATTCCTTCATCTTTTCAATCTATAAATAAGAGGTTAATCTCCTCATTCTATCATCCACACTTTGAGTAAAGTTACCATGCTCAAATCATTAGCAATTCTCATTGAATCTTAGCTAGGTTATGCAGATTTTTCTATTGGAGCACTCATCAAGCATCAACAAAGTGGATCATTCTTCATCACACATCAAGCTTGCATCATATGAATTGGGAAAGGGCCAATTTTCACATCAAATTGGCACCAATTCCCCCATGGGATCAAGAGTTTGCTTGTTTAATTAGGATTTAATCTTTCTTTTGTTGTTATTTCATTGTATGCTTCATTTCTTTTCCTAATTTGAACATTGCTAATGGATTTCATGGGGAATCCTTGTTCTTGCTTGCATTTTACCTTCTAATGTGTTTTTTCATGTTGTTTTGCAAGTATTAGGATTGGGGTTTGACAGGTCCCAAAACTACTACTCCACTTCCTAGAACCAAAATCCACTCACAAGGCTAAGGTTGTCATCAAGTGGTTGAAAATTATTCATCAACAAAAAATAGAGGGTTTAAGTTTAACTCTATGAGAGTGGGTAATCTCTCCTATGCTTCAAGCTCAACTTAGTCTCAAGAGGGTATTCCTAGAGGTATTATTGAACAAGCGAGTGAAATTGGTATTTAAACCCAACATGTCGATTCAACCCTAAGGTTGTCACTAGGCTGAGAGAAACTAACTACCTTACTACCTCCATATACCTGATATAACACCTCAACAATGAGTGCAAGGTGGGAGTGAGTTGCATGATTCATATAATTTGATGTGTATGGGTAAGTGCACCGAGATGTGATATTAAAAGGGGGTCTTAAGATGCCACTTTTTTTCTAAAATCAGGAAATTCTAATATTCGACAAGAAAATGAAGACAGTTATGCTCAAAATTTGAAGATGCAACAAGAACAAGAGTTGTAGTGCTCCAAATCTACTTTCTAAAATACTTTTTTTAAATGGTGAAGATTAAGGGTTTCAAAAAGGGGGAGCACACAAAGTGGTCCTATTTTTTTCAAAAAAACATAACATAGTGTTTGGTGTGCTCCCCCTAAAATTTTAACATTTTTTTTAGAATTTCAAAGATCGCTTCAATGAGAATTTATCTAACACCATGTAGTTTATGCCTGATTTTTTGGCTGATTTTTTTATGAATATACAATTTGTTTACTAATTTTTGAAGTGGACACATCCTGAAAAATAGAAATTTGAGTGTGTTCCCTCCTAAGCATTTTAAAAACTAATTAATAATAAATTTTATTTATTTCAATACATGTAGAATGGAGTCTATTTTCTAAAACTATAATTTGTTTCAAAATATAATGAATGAATAGAAAACTATACCCAAAATACCACATATTGGTTTTAGACAAAAAAAATGGGCACACTAACAAAAGAAATTAAAGATGAAAACCTTAACATAATCAAAATGTGTAAAAAAATTTATGGTTAGATAGCTAAGAGAGAGCTTAACATCATCATGGTATTTTTATAAATTTTCATTAAAACACGTGCAAACTTGATGGAGAGTATGGCCAAAAATATGTGACATTTTTTTACCTTTTAAAAAATAAATCGTTGGCATAAAATGGTCATCCAACCCTTTGTGTTGGATTCCCAAGACAAATCCAACCCAAAGGGTTGGTATTTCTGAATGCAAACCATTTGGTGAGAACCAAATTGCATTTTCATTTCGTGAGTGCCAAATTTGGTGCTAGCCAAATGAAAATGCATTTTTAGAATGCTAGAGCCAAATTCTCTTTGTCTTTCTCTCTCTCCCCCACTTTGATTAAGGTTTACAGTTTAGGGTTTACAATTGATGATGGATAGTTGAAGTTTTACCTTTCAATCGATATCTTCCTCCTTTTCTCTCTACTAATACTTCCCTTTCTCTCTCCCTCACCTCCTCTTTCTAGGGTCTCTCCTAATCTTCTCTAATTTTGTTCTTCTCCTCCTACTTCAATTATCTTATCCTTTGATCGCCTGCCCGACGGATTTTGATTCTGGATGATTGACTTTGACTTTGACGCCTTTGACGGATCTGATCTTTTTCCCTGACGCCGATTTTTCCGGATTTCCTTTTGAAACGCGATGACGGGACGACCTCTCCATCCCTCCTTAGCCCTCTCTTTCTCTTTGTTCTTCTCTCTCCCTCCCCTCTTTGGGTCATCACCTCTCTATCTCCTCCTTCCCTAGGTCTCTCACTCCCTCCATTTCTATAGGGTCAAGGTTTGAGGGCGTAGGGTTGAGTATTGAGGGTATAGGCTTGAGAGATAGTGTTCAGGGTTGAGGGTAAGGGTTAAGTGTATATGGTATAAGGATTAGTGTTGAGAATATTGGGTATAGGGTTTATTATCAAGGGTATAAGGTATCTATTTAGGGTTGAGGGTTAGGGTATAGGATTTAGGGTATAAGGTTGAGGGTTGAGGGTACATAGGATATAGGGTTGAGGGTCTAAGGCATAGGGTTGAGGGTGTAGTGTTTATGGTTTAAGTATAAGGTTGAGGGTTAAGGGATAGTGTTTAGGGTTGAGGGTACAAGGTTAAGTATATAGGGTATAGGGCTTAGGGTTGAGGATATTGGATAAAGTGTCATGGTAGTAAAATGGATCTCTAAAGAGGAAGCTTGGTGGAGTGTTATAGATATCAAATTGGTTATGAAGATGCATTGTTTAAGAGTGTATTCATTGATGTTGGACCTCTCAAATTATGTGATGGTTTAAAAATTATTAGTGTCCAATATGAGGAATTTGAGACAAAAGACAATCAACCCTTAAGAGAAAGCATGTTTCATAATCATTTGAGGCCAATACCACCTCCAATGCTATTACCCAACAATTTAGATGTGGGTGATACTATGGAAGCATTTCATAATGATTTTTGGTGGTGTGGCATTGTCCTAGATTTCCTATAAACCACTATGGAAAAGGCTATGCTTTTCAATACTTCCAACATTTTTGTTGATCCCTAAAAACCCATTATCCTTTCCATTGGTATTATAAGTGTTGCTTCTTGTTGTTTGATAAGACATGCCTCACCATGAGGAGCTTCATTAGTACTTTCAATACTTGTGCAAAGAAGAGCTTCAATAGTAGTATTTAGAAGAAAAAAAAAATTGCTTTGTGAGGACCTAGGTATATTATTTTGTGAGCCCATAACATCAAAACTATAAACGTGATCTTAAAGCAATACCTTTTGAATTAGTGACAATATTATATATTATGTTTAACCTGTCATTAGTAAGTTCCTCCATCTTGTGAGATTGTGATGATATAGGTATCATATGAGGGGCGCTAGTAGCTATCCCATTCATGCTAGAGAAGACTCCCTCGGGCTTCAAGCTTCATTATGACTATCCCTATCCCCCTCTATCTATCTCATCCCTCTCTCTCCCTATTTAAGTATAGGATATAGGGTTTAGGTTTTATTGTATTTGTATAGGGTACAAGATTGATGGTACAAGGTTTAGGGTATATATGGTATAGGGTTTAAGTTACTAGTATAGGGTACAAGGTTTAGGGTACTGGTATAGGGTACATTATAGGGTATAGGTCATAGATTTTAGGGTAATGGTATATGGTTTAGGGTACAAGATTGATTGTACAAGATTTATGGTACATTATAGGGTACAGGGTTTAGGGTATTGGCTTTATGGTTGAGGGTGTAAGGTATAAGGTATAAGGTATCGAGTTGAGGATTTAGCATATAGGGTTATAGGGTCGAGTGTATTAGTGTAGGGTTTAGGTTATAGGGTTGAGTGTATTGGAAGTACAATTGAGGGTATAGGTCGAGGATGTAGGGTTTAGGGTTGATGGTATAAGGTATCTAGGGTTGAGGTGTAGGGTTTAGGGTATACAATTTACAGTTGAGGGTATCAGTATAAATTTTAGGGTTTACGATTGAGGATAAAGGGTTTATAGGTGAGGACCTTTGTGTGTGTCTCTCTCTCTCACTCATTCCCTTCCCCTCTTTATTTCTTTCTCTTCTATCTCTCTCTCTTCTTTCCCAAATTTTTAAGGGTTGAAAAATCTCAATAAAGGTTATTTGGCTCTCGCCAAATAACCTGCACTAAAAATGGTAAAAAGAGGCATGTGACTTGTCTTCCAGGCCCATGTTCTTTAATTTTGTTTGGTTTCTCCACATTATCTAACAAAAAAACACTTTCTCATGGTGTTGACATCTTGCACAAGCATATTTCGCATATTCCGTCACCTTTCCACCACCTTTTTGTTCATTTGACAACATAGAAGATGAAAATTTAAAGTTTTTAGATCAAATTTGATTATATGAGGTAATATTTTCATGTATTTGGAATTCAAATATTTATTGAGTTTTTTTGGTTTAAATTTGAGAATATAGACCCGTTCTTTTCATAATTTTTACTAACCCTATTATATTTACATAGAATTCAACATCAAATTTGAAGGAAGTTGCATAAAAAGTATAAAAAAAAGGAGTTTGAAGTAAAAAATGAAAAAACATGGCATAATTTGTAAATTTTAATATCAAATCTTAAATTTTAAGGTGCATTATATCCGTCTTTATGTGTTTTATGCTTGTCACCTTCTCACATAGTTCAATTGCAAACATTTTCATTTCATTATGTTATTTTTGTATTTGTTTACTTAACTTTATGATTATGTTATCATGTTCCTAGTAAATATGTCATTGATATGTGCATACCTTAAGTGGTCCGTGTTGACACAAGTGAACATTAATTAAATTTGGTCAACCTTACTTAATGGTGCATACATGTAGAATTCATCATCATGCCAAGGAAATGATCAAAGACTCAACACTAGATGAGTGTGAAGCCGAGAATGCAAAGAAAAGAGAAAGAATGAAGCAAATTCGTGAAGGAATGAAATTGAAAACCATGGAAGAAGACATGCCTATTCAAGAGGAACATGAAACATCCATAAAATGTAAGAGATATGTGGAATTGACATCACAAAGGCAACAGATACAAAACCTCTATGCAATTTGAGACAATTGAATCCCAAAGTTGGAGGCACATCATCTACCACAACTCAAGTTGAAGGCACACCATCTATGACATGTC
>VDFB02153016.1:0-23595 GCA_007258455.2 Sequoia sempervirens | reverse complement strand
ACATAATACTAACCAAGTCCTAGAACATCTATCAACCAATGAAAACACAATAGGGTTAGGATATCAAGATCCCCCTCAAATTATACAACCTCCTCGAGAATACCTAAGACTTCATAGTGATGGTACGATGATCTTTGATTCTCCCTCTGATATGAATATTCTTCTTCCTAAGGAACAACCATTGACTCATAACAATGACAAGGATGATGGGATCACCTTAGGTCCTCCTCCTCATTCAACTACAAAAGTTGGTGAAACAAGCAAGAAAATTTATGATCTCAAACATTTTCCAAATGATAAAGCTTTACAACTTCTTTGTCATTGACTTATAAAATTACCTTTATCAAAGAAAATCAACATAAAAATAGAACAAGCACAACCATATCCCATTGCCTATATCATATAACTTTTGGACATCATACTAACAATTGTAAGGTCTTAAAAAGAATCTTAGCAAACTTCACCAACCTGAGCAACTCTTGTGACTTTATAATTGAATAACACCAATATGCAGTTTGTTCCTTATCGTGTAATAGTCGTAGAATATTCTATTCTCACTATTACATGACCCTTTCTCATCATCTACCTCAGCCCATTCTTGTCTTGCACTCAGTGAGGGAAATAAGTAGATGGCCTTGTCCTAGTAAGGTATTTGTTGTTGTCCCTTAGGTTCGTTATCTACCTTCCACTTATACAAACTAAGATTGGGGAGGTGGATGACTTGGTTTAGGTCGACTCGCCTATGCCCTACTATTATCTTACATTTTATTTTTGTTTGATTGCATGTGCATAACGTGATCCCCCGTGATGCTCTATCTAATGTTTCTCTCTCTATGTGCATTCCTCTATTTGTTCCTTCATTCTTCTATATGTTGTATACTTTTTCCTTTTCATTGATCTTTTATCTTTGAATTTCATTTTCCTTTTTGTCTTGTGTTTTCCTTTTGGGGATGACGCAAGGCATTGATACATTCATGTCTCCTTCATGTTGACCCCAAAAAAATTCCTTTTTCTTTCGCCTTTTCTTTTTCATTTGTCTTGTGTTTTCCTTTTGGGGATGACACAAGGCATTGAGGCACCCTATGTCTCTTCCATGTTGACCCAAAAGGATTTTATTTTATTTTGCTCTCATCATGTCATTCTTCTAGTTCTATTCGTATTTGGAGAATGATGATAATTTTGAGCTCTCTAATATTATTACAACAAAGACAGATACTGAACCTAAATCCATAGATCCCTTATGTGTTTCTGGGGGGCAACCCACTTTTCCTTTTTCATCTTTTGGCTACTTTAAATTAATTGCTCACAGCATGGTGTTAGCAATTTCTTTAAAGTGGGGGCAAACATTGGCATTGTTTTTATTGCATTTTCCTTTTTCATGTTCCTTGATGCGATTTTCTTATTTCACACATGTTTTCCTCTTTGTGGTGACATTGGGAGTAATGTCCTTCAATAGCGTGATCTATCTTAGTATATTATATTCCCTTAGTGGTGATGAGATGCACTGCATTCCTTAAGTGGTGAATCTTTATCCTTTGATTGGTCCTCTCTTGGAGACATTAGGAACGATGTGCCCTAAGAGTAAGACCTCATATGAACTAAGCAAAATCCCTTTGAACATCCCTCTCTTTCTTGTTGCATTTTTATACCTTATTAAATTCATGGAGGTATGGCTTTGATATGATCCCCTGGGGCTCACCTAGTGAACACCTAGCTTCACTAGCCCTTATGAGCATGCATTTTTGTATCTTATTAAAGTTGTGGAGGTATGGCTTTGATATGGTCCCCTAGGGCTCACCTAGTGAACACCTAGTTTCACTAGCCCTTGTGAGCATGCATTTTGTTTACATACTGGACAACACATTCCACTTGTAAACTGTCAACCTAGACTTGATCCACCGCATTGGATGGCCAGTTGAAGCTTGATCCGTTGCAATTTTCCTTCTTTTTCCTTTTTCCTATCTTTGATGGTGTATGTTTACAATCTGGTTATGGCTTCATATATGATCCACAAGCATTATCTTTTGTTCTTATGTTAGTTTTCCATATGATCTTGATCCTAGGGGCTTGGCCACCCTCTTGATTAGTGTCATCCTATCTTACTAGAATTTGTACATTTGAACCCCTCTTGATTGCATGGTTGGCTACTTTAGTGTGAGTTTGAAGCAAGTTCATCCTCTCACTAAAGTGGGGGATAAATGTAGTGTAGTAAAATGCATACCCTTGCATTTTCACACTTTTTGTGCTTACCTTGATTTATTTATCCTCATTTGTGGCTTAATTGGTCCTATTTTGCATCCATAAGCCCTATGAATTACATATTTTTCTAGATAATCCCAAAATTCTCCAATGCATAAATGATAATTTAATGATTTCACCTATGTGTCCCTGATTTTTAGGTTGGGACTAAAACGCCACCTAGGGCATCTTTGTCCCCCAAAGGTCTCGAGACCCTAATTTCAAGGCATCTTAATTGGGCCCCTTTTTGGTGTCTGTGCCCCAAGTTTCTAGGACTTGGGACTAAGATGCCACCTAGGGCGTCTTATTCCTCCTTGAGTTATTTTTGAGATTTAATTTCAAATTCTAGCAAGATTTAGCCTCCTTTATTTAATGAATTCATATGTCAGCTTGGTGTGATGTAATTTCGAGATATTAAGCATAAGTAAGTATAAATACAAGGTTCCTTCTCTCATTTTCTACTAACAAGCAATCTAAGCATCCAAGTCTTTTGTGAGAGCATTCAAGAGAATTCTATCAAGCATTTGGAGACATCAACAAGATTCAAGAATCCCATCAAAGATCTTCTTGCATCATATGTGTTGTGCTAATATTTGTGATGTAGGGTTTTGATTCAAGCAAGCAATTCCAGTCCATACTTTGGTTTAAGATCCATATCCATTGCAACCATTTCACACAAGTTTGCAGACCTTACAATAAGGGTTTGGTGAGTTGTAGCATTGCATATTGTTCATTCACCATTTCCCTTAATTTATTTATTTCATTTTAAGGTTTAATTGCCAACAAGGGGTTTGACCAAGGCAAACTCCCATTCACTAACAAATAACAAGTTTTTCCCTTCTTACATATTTGTGATTGTAGGTCTAGGTTGAAGTCTTGAAGATCATTTGGAGTGAAAAGTTGTAAAAGTTGCAAAGTTGCATTACAAAGTTGTCATCTTCACGAAAACTCGCCTACAGGTCGAATCTAGAAGTTTTAGAACCTCATATCGGAAAGGAAGCAAGTGAAAACCTTGGAGCTTAGGATCACATTTAGAGTTTTCAAAAATTCAGAATGGGACTAATACGCCACCTTGGGCATCTTAGTCCTCTTGAGCATATTTTTTAGAAATTCCTTTAGATTTGGTTTCGACATTCGAAGACTCTGCATCTGCCCTGAAAAAAATAGCTGGACTAATACACCATCTTGGGTGTCTTAGTCCTCCATAGCACTTTCTTGCAGCTTCTTTCCATTTCCAGAATCCTCACAACATCTCCAAACTTCCCAGGTACACATATCCTATCTCCTTGTTGCAAATTTCATCATTTGCATCTCATTTAGCTAGCCAAATATTTTCATTTGTCTTTTCTGAGTATTTTCTTGGTGGTGAACCCCTTAAAGCTAAAAGAACCCCCTCCTAAGTCCTCCTCATTGTGAATTGACTCACCTTGTGAGGTTTCTAGTCAATCCAATTAGGACTCCTAGGACATTCTTGAGTGATTAGTTGGAGAAAGAGAGACATTGTATGTCCCACATTTTTTCCATTAATCACAACATAATCACTTCAATTAGAAAAGTTGGTAGCCAAATTTTATTGGTCCCAAGAGGTAATACAATAAATAGGTCTATAGAAGGTGGATAATTAATTAACACCACTAGCCTATATTTTTGGAGGTCAAAAATATGAATAAATGAATTCATAGATTATGAAGTGCATAATAACTTGAAATCAAATTAATTAAAAATTACAAAGTATACTTACAAACTATCTACAACCTTCAAGTCATTAAACATTATTCAATTACTAAATACAATTTTTTATTTAAAAATTAAAAATACTTTGTTTACTTGAGTGAAACTTCGATGACCACCTCCACTTCCAAGTGTTATTGTCAAAGGTCCAAGATTAACCTATTCAACATAAAAAATGAGATATAAGTATATCATTCATATAAAATTAAACTATTCACATGTAATATTTATAACTATTTACTAGTTACATACCTCAATAGTAGAAACCATTGTGTAATATGTAGGTGGAGGACCATTGCAAATAGGGCAAACACTATGACCCTAAAATTTTATTATAATCATACAACTAATTTAGTTAATCTTGCATTTCAAAAATGAAATTTAATAAATTAAATTAAATGGACTTGCTAACATTTACTTGAATATCAAGGAAAAATGTGTCATTCAAGATGGCATTTGTCATCACCATCTCATCAACTGAAGATGTATTGTGGGCACATGCATCCTGAATATCCTTAGGATCATAAACAAAAATTGGCCCACAAACATAACATAAATAAGGTGGAACTCGACTCCTTGAAGACTCACCAATCTCACCCTGTGCTAGAGGTCTAGTATATTGTATGAGGCTCTAAGTCAGGGGACTAATCGAGTGTGATGTATCCACCTCAACACTCTCCTTCACAATGGAAGGGATAGTCACATTCTCATACACTAGTCTAGAGAGTGGTCTCGTTGGTCACTATACATTAATATGTGCCCCCACTCTATCATATGCGAAGCCCCCACCTCTACCATGGAACCCTCTCATGTCAAAATAGTTTAATATTTTATTGAGGACAAACTCACGATAGAATTTCCACAAAAAATATTGTGGTACCTCATTGTTGTTGCATTGAGGATGGTCAAAAACATCTACCACCTTTCCCAAAAATAGTTCTTTATCCCTTGGTGGTTGCACCAATGGATAGGGAACCTCTTGCATGCAGGATGTAAGGGTTGATTCATTTTAGGGTTCATGAATAGTGCACACAACTCAACTTTTGTAAATTTTTTCATCTTTAACTTGTTTATATGATAATTTGTCTATATAAATTTGTCTAAGCTCTTGTCTCTTCTTGGACCAACTAGTTACTTGCTTGCTAGCTGAATCTACATGGGATATGGATTCAAGCGATTGAGCAAGCACAGTTTTATGCGAGGTTGTGTCTGAAGGATCTCTCAACCTTGCAATTAACTCCTTAATTTATTTATTTTTATTTTCAATTTTCCCCATTAAATATTCTTGAGTTCCTGGAGGATGATGAGGAATTATTGGAGGTATTTGTTAAGGTTGTTCTTCGGAAAGGATTTGAGCATGAGGTGAAATAGGATTTTTAGGAGGATTTTGAGGAGGAATTGGGGGTGCATTATCAAATCCTGAAAATTAAATAAATTTACATCAAAAAAATATTCAAACAACCTATTTAATTCCAAATTATATCACAAAAAACAACAATAACTTACTTCGTTCCCCTCCCTAATGTCATGGCAACACTTTGATGAAGATTTGGAAAAGAAATAGAGGGGTTTTGAGATTCCCATAATGTGAGTGCATCTTGGAGGGTTTCCAAGCCGCATAAGAGATTTTAAACAATAGATAAAAGTGAATGAAATGAAGTTTTATTTTTTTATTTAAATAGGAAATAACGTGAGTGCATTATAACGTGCTCACATTATTGCTCATTCAAGCAATAAATCAAGCACACAATATGAGTGCATTATAACGTGCTCACATTATTTCCCATTCAAGCAATAACGTGAGCACACTATAACACACTCATATTATTGTCCATTCAAACAATAACATGAGCACGTTATCACATGCTCACATTATAGCTTTTTTCAATTTTGAAAGTGGTGTGGCCACTTTTTGGCCCCCCATCTTTCTACACTCACCCTTGTTTGCAACTTGTATTTGGATTTTAGTCATCTACAACACATTGAGTTGGGGTCAAAGTGGTTTGTAACTCATTTTTTTATTCAAAATAAAAGAAATTATGGAAAATGAGAGTGACACATATATTTGAAACAATATTAAGAAATTGTGGATCCCATCACCTACAACTGACATTTCATGATGATGAACAATAGAAAATGACAACAATTTAAAAGATTCACATTAATAACTATTGTGATTCCCATAACTATTACTAACACTTCATCTTAGTATGATATTGTAACTCATCACTATGACTAACACTTCATCTAAGGAAAATATGCCAAAAAGAATTTGGTTTGTTTGCGACTCATATTTGGATTTTAGTCATCTACAACACATTGAGTTGGGGTCAAAGTGGTTTGTAACTCATTTTTGTATTCAAAATAAAATAAATGATAGAAAATAAGAGTGACACATATTTGAAACAAGTTCAAGGAACTATGGATCCCATCACCTACAACTAACATTTCATGATGATGAACAATAGAAAATAACATTACAAGATTCACATTAATAACTATTATGATTCTCATCACTATGACTAACACTTCATCATAGTATCATATTGTAGGCTAGAATTATAGCATAATGTCTTAGACCTACCATTTTGTTGGGAGGAAAACCCCTATTGTTGTCTTTTAATAGTGTTTGATTGGTGCTAATATTGACATAGTGTGATGGTTTAAATATGGTGTTGTTCTTGCCACCAAGGTTCAAACCCCATTGAGGTGTAATTGTTGAGTGTTTATGTTGGGGATGAATTCCCCTATTTGTGACCTCACTAGTTTATAGTTTGAAGTCAATAGTGTTTACCCCTCTTAAAAAAATAGTTTGGTTGACATTTATCACCAAATTTTTGTAATTGTTGTGTTTATGTTGAGGATGAAGTCTCATGTTTGTGACCTCATTGATTCATAACTCCAAATTAAAATCATTTATCCCCTTATAAAAACTATTTTTGGTTGATGTTTATCACTCAAATGTTGTGAAATAGGTTGGTTCTATCTTTTAGGAGATGGAACACAAGGGGTATGAGACCTATTTCACTCTATTTCATTTAATGAAACCTTAGAGATCTCAATCCAAGGATGGAAATGAGGGAAAGAGATCTGAAATATGGTGTCCTAAGGTGTGATTAAAGACTAAAAGGGGGTTCACCACCAAGCTAAGGCTTGGAAAGACTAGTAATATGCAAGACCTAATGATAAAGCCTAATGATATGCAAAACTTAAGAAAATGACCTAGAAATGAGTTCAAATTAGAACAGTAAATTGGAAAAGTATAGATGTGCACTTGGAAATCTATAGAAGTTTGAATGAAGACATGAAATTATGGATATATTGATATTGATGCATACTAGGAATCATACACCAAGCTAGGTGATTTAGTCCCAGTTTAGGGTTTCAGGCCAAAACCGGAGTCTAGAATTGTTGAATTACGATCTACAAAAAAAAATTGGAAATAGGTATACTGGGACTCATACGCCACAATTGGAAATTTAATCCTAGTATCAGGGTTTCTCTAAAACTTGGATATCCTCTAATGATCTCTTGTAGCTTCCTCCATTCCAATTCTCTAGCTTTGAAACACTGTATTCTACTATGTAAGTGACTTTTCGTGATCTTGCAAACAAGGTGACAACTTTGATAGCTTGACCACTTTTCTCCAATCTTTCTCTTTAATGGATCTTCAACCTAAACCACCTACATCTGAAATCACACATCAAAGAGGGGAAAAATGTTGTTTTGTTAGTGGATAGGAGTTTTCCTTGGTCAAACCCCATTTTGGTAATCAAACCTTGAAATGAAACGAAATAGAAAGGAGGAATGATGAATGAACAAATATGTGATGTTGCAACTCACCAAACCCTTGAATAAGATGCTACAAACATTTATGAAATGGCTAGCATGAATGTAGATCTTGAATCTTGCTTGAATGAGATAGATCTTGACTTGAATGCTTTCTTGAATCATAAGATACCTATATCACAAATGCTAGCTCAAAAACAAACATGATGCATGACGATTTTGACATGATGCTTGATACTTGAATAATGCTCAAAAATGCTTGATAATTAGCTCTTGAATGCTAGAATGCTTAAATGCTTAGGTCACACTTGCTTATGAAAATTTTTGAGGAGAAAATATGTGAAATAACCTTATATTTAGACTTGTTTATGCCAAATTTCTTGAAATTACAACATTACAAGCCGACATTAGATCTAGGAGAATAAAATACAGCCAAGAATTTGAATTTAAATGAGGTACAAGCTAAGTGGGACTCATATTCCAATTGTGGCGTATGAGTCCCATTAGGCTAATCTTGGGACACTTTTTTCAAGAAAGGCTTAGTTTAATGTGAAATCCAAATTGGGGCCCCAAAACCTAGGTGGGACCCATATGCCCAATGTGGCATATGAGTCTTAGATCACTAAATCTGGGCCATACAATCCAAAATCATTAATTTCTTATTGGTCACTTGATATATGTTAGGATTATCCTCTTAAAGATGCATTAATTAAGGCTTGTGGATGTAAAATAAGGCCAATTAAGGCATAAAGAAGCCCAATTAATTAATAAAATCCTAGATTAGTGTGAAAGTGCAATAAAACACTTTACAATGCCCTAAATAAGGTACAATTAAGTTCATTTAGTTCACAAGGGCCCAAACAAGTGTGAAAATGTAAAAGGATACATTTTTCTACACTAAATTTAGCCCCCACTTTAGTGAGAGGATAAAATTGCTTCAAACTCACACTAAAGTAGACAAAATCACATCAAGGGGGGTCCAAGTGTACCAATGCTAGTAAGATAGGATGCCAACATTCAAGAGCGATGATCTAGCCCTCAGGATCAAGATCCTATATCAAAGCAATATAGGCACAAAAGAACATGTCACATGAAAATAATGTAAGGAGCGACAACAAGGCACACACATGCACTGCCAAAGAAAAAAGGAAAATAAAAATAAAAAGAGGGGTGGATCAAGCTTCAATCATTTTTCCCGCACACTATGGATCAAATATAGGTTGTTTGTCCAAGAAAATTTGCAAGTGGAACACGATGTCCACTACGCAAACCAACACATGCTCACAAGGGCTAGTGAAACCCGATATTCATTAGGTGATCCCCCAACGAGACATATACGCACACGGTTGGTATGTGCTCACACAGAAAAGCAAGTGACTATGGGAAATTCATGCCTAATTTCAGCTCCCATATGGTAACCATACCAAATCTATACCTCTTGATAAATTTGACAAGGCACCACACAACACGAATAACATGATTCATGAGGCAAGAAAAACTTTGTATGCTTGGAACCCATGAACAAAAAGATGGCTTCACAGGCAAGAAAAATGTATTATGCAAGGTGTCCATTTAACAGAAAATGAAAAAGAGTGTAGGGTATGTTCAAATGATTTTTTCTTAGTTCATGTAAGGTCTTAACTTAGTGAACATTGTGCCTAATGTCTCCAAGAGAGGACCAATCAAAGAATAGAATATTCACAACTTAAGGGATGCAGTGTGTTGTATCAAGCCACTAAGAGGAATATAATATGATAAGAGAGATCATGCTCTTGAGGGAAATCACACACAATTTCATCTCAAAGGGAAAGACACATTGCATGGAATAAGGAGACTACACAATGAAACATGAATTGAAAAATTTAAAAGAATAATGCCAATGTATGCCTCCACTTTAAAGAAATTGTTAAACACCATGCTGTGAGAAATTAATTTAAAGTAGAAAATGATAAATGCTAACAATAAAGAGGACATGAGAGCTTATTTGGAAATTCCTATTCCAAGTCATATGTTTCCAAATAAATCTATGTCATGAAAAGGGGTTTCGCCCAAAATGAAATCCCACAATCACATTAGGGATCCATGGATTCGGGGTCACTATGTCTTTGCTACAGTGTGTTTAGAGAGCTCAGAATTGTCATCATTACCCAAATACTCATGGAATACAAAGAATGACACAAATAGAGTGAAAACAAAGAAAATCCTTTTCAGTCAACATGGAAGAGACCTAAATGTCTCAACGCCTTGCATCATCCCCAAAAGGAAGTCATAAGACAAGATAAAAAGATAAAATGTTTATGACATAGAGAAGAATGTAGGTACAAATAGAATAATTTCACAAAGAGAGAGGGATACATCAAACATAACAGTACATGGAATCACATTATGCACATGCAATCACACACAAACATAAAAGGGAAAGCAATGCAAAATAGTAAGGCACATGCGAGTCAACCTCTAGCACCCATCGTCTACATCCCAATCATGTTCATTGTATACAAAAGACAAGAAACGATCCAAAGGGACAATAGAAAGTGCCAAAATAGGATCATCACCAAATTTAACACTCTTCCTAGGAGATTTGTCATGTAAGCTCATAGAAGAGGAAAACAATGTATTTAATTCATTATGCACTTCTTCATTGATTTTAGCAACCTTGTCATCATTATCCAAATTAATCACAACAAGAGGTCAAATGATAATGTTCAAAGAAGTATTTAGGTTATGTTGTAATTGTGATATAGGATCTTTTGGTTGCAGAGAAGGGGGGGACTCGTTGTGTATCGCTTCAATCAATTTTGGATGTTGATTTTCTTTATTGTTTTCTTTGTTTAACCTTCAAGAAAGAGAATGGCATGTACGCCTATGCTCTCTAGAATTTATGTTTCTTTTAGTATGATTTTTGAGTTGTGTTTTTTTAGGAGTAGGTTTATCAACCATAGGTTTTTTTTCTTCCCTAAGAGGAGGAACAAAAGGAACCATGATAGGTTGTTCAACCACTTTCTCTTTAGCTCAGTAGACTTGTTTGATTTTAGGAGGTGTAGGGGGACTTGTTTGGTTGTCTCTTGGCATTTTGTAAGAAGTTGTAGGAGGAGTTGCTATGGGTAGTTCTTGGATATTTATGGTGTCTAGGTTCAATCATAGTTTCATCAAGGACAGGAAGTTTAGTCATGGGTTGAGGCATGTTTCTAAGGGATAATTTTTCTATGCATTTCACCTTAAAATTTTGATAGGATTTGAGAAAGAAGTTTTCACGAGGTTTAATAGGTTCCATAGTCTTAGGTCAAAAAAATCTAATGAAAAATTCCCACGAGAAGACAAAGGATTAAAGCCACTATGGTGCATAGTGAAAATTTCATTGTCAAAGGGAAACTTTAAGCATTTATGTAGAACTGATAGGATAGATTCCATGGAGCATAGCCATGGGTAACCAAGCTTCACACAAAATTGGTCCAACATCAAGATGATGGAGAATGAGACATCTAATTATTTCAGTCCTATTTTTAAGGGAAGGGTGATTGATCCCATTATAGGGCAAGTGAAACCATTATGCATTTTTTATCCATGCTTTCAGTTTGTCATATGTTTCTTGATAGAGTTCATGCACAAATAAAAATACTTTAGTGATCACATTCTCTCCACATACAAGATTAATTAATATCACATTAGTGGGATTTTCATTAATTTGACCAGCTATGTAAAGAGTGTTGAATAGGACAACTGAGAGGGGGGATTGAATCAACTGTCATAGATTTTAACCTTTAATTCAATCACCAAAACTAATACTTAAAACTTCTTAAATGATTAATCATCAAATTCCAACACAAAAACTCAAATCAAACACATAAACACAGTAACATCAGATTTATGTGGGAAACCCAAGAAGGGAAAAACCACGATGAGGATTAACTCACACTATAGAGAATATCAAAACTGATTACAAAAAGTCTCACTTCCTGAAACAAGGATCACTACCTGAGATAAGGCTCATTGCCTAAGATAAGGGCTCACTATCCATAGGGCTACAACCCAAAGGGCTCACTACCATAGAGATACAAAGAAGAAAAAGAAGACTTGCTACAAAGAGATTACAATCTCAACGCAGTAAACGATTCCACCATAGTTACTTGATCAACTTGCATGAATGATAGAGTTTTCCTTCTACTCATTGCATCCAGAAACTTAGCATTAAGCTTCGCACTGATCTCCCATAGACAACTCACACACACCTTTTGAATAAAATAAAATTCGCATCTATGCTTTCACTTATCTTCCTTATTTTCTCTTGTATGATTTTCATTACTAGCCCATGCTGTATTTATACTCTCTCCAACTTTGAAAAAGATATAAAGTCAACCATCCAACTTCAAATTCAAATTAGGTCGGCACCAAATATACTAGGGTGGAATTAGAATGAGGGTGACCCAAACACACACTTCACTGGGACCCAAAAATAGATCCAACACGCTTCATTAACTTTAAAGATAGTGATTAACACACGGTCAGCCAAACCAGTGTAAAACACATAGAAAAATTAAGCTCAAAACTTCCATAAACCAAAAATATCTTCAATGCAATCAAAACATCTTAACTTTGGAACTGCAAGTAAAAAGACTTCATAAAAGAAAAATATGGACCAATAACCTTTCTCCCAAACTTCAATAAGAACATAGAGAAACATAGCTCACAACTAGTGAATAAAACTCAAACTTCACAATGAACCAACAACCAAACATCTAGATATAACAACCTTGAACAATCATGACCATCATATATGAACCACATGAATATAGGGAAAAATACCAGAGCAATAACTGAATACCTATAATCTTCCTTTAATACAATTTTCTCAATATCCTCAGCATATACAGCCAACAAAAACTAGTAGATAACTAGTTGACCAGTTGACATCAATGACAACACCTTCATTCCTTTCTCTATTCTTGTAACAATCTCCCCCTTTATTGTTGATGACAAAACATGATGTGAAAAACCATCAAAGACACCATGCTAGATCTAAATATACTTCTCAAAAAAAATCTTTTTGTTTCTCCCCCTCAGAAGATCATATTATTCATTACCTACTTTCTCTCATTAGCTCTTTTTCCTTTTCACATGCTTTCTCTCCCCCTTTGACATCAATGGAAAAGGAAAAAGATATGTTCATTGAACCTTCCTTTGACATGAAAATAGAATACTCACAATGAAAACACTTAAAAAATACCTGCTCCCCTTGAGGGGTAGCCACCAAAACATCAGTCCAAAAAGATAGAACCATGAATCCACCAGAGGATGATCCCACAATAGTGGTTTAATTTTTTTTTGAAATCTTGAAAATTTCATTGTCAAAAGATAGATATGTTCATTAATAGGTTCCATAAACCCAGGCCAAAATAAATCTACTAAAAAATTCCCACAGGAAGACAAAGCATTAAGGCACAATGAAAATTTCATTTCCAAAGGGAAACTTTAAGCATTTATGTACAACTGATGGGACAGATTCCATGGAGCATAACTATGGGTAACCAAAATTTAGATGAAATTGGTCCAACATTGAAATGATGGAGATTGATACATCTAATTGTTTTGGTCCTATTTTTAAAAGAAGGTTGATCGATCCCATCATAGGCCAAGCGAAACCATTATGTGTTTTTATCCATGGTTTTGGTTTGTCATATGTTTATTGATAGAGTTCATGCACAAATAAAAATCCTTTAGTGATCACATTCTCTCCACATATATGATTAATTAATATCCCATTAGTAGACTTGTCATTGATTTGACCGACTATGTAAAGAGTGTTGAATAGGACAACTGAGAGGGGGGGTTAATCAGTTGTCATAGATTTTAACCTTTAAGTCAATCACTGGAACTAATACTTAAAACTTCTTAAATGATTAATCATCAAATGCCAATACAGAAAATTGAATCTAACACATAAACACAATAACACCAGATTTACGTGGAAAACCCAATAAGGGAAAAACCACAATGAGGATTAACTCACACTATAGAGAATATCAAAACCGATTACAAAAAGGCTCACTTCCTGAAACAAGGATCACTACTTGAGATAAGGCTCACTACCTAAGATAAGGACTCACTGTCCGGACTCACTATCTACAAGGCTACAACCCAGAGGGCTCACTACCACAGAGATACAAAGAAGAAAAAGAAGACTTGCTACAGAGAGACTACAATCTCAATGCAACAAAGGATTCCACCATAGTTACTTGATCAACTTGCATGAATGATAGAGTTTTCCTTCTACTCATTGCATCCAGAAACTTAGCATTAAGCTTCGCACTGATCTCCCACAGACAACTCACACACACTCTTTGAATAACTTCAAAGTCAAATCTACGCTTTCACTTATCTTCCTTATTTTCCCTTGTATGATTTTCATTACTAGCTCATCCTGTATTTATACTCTATCCAACTTTGAAAATGATATAAAGTCAACCATCCAACTTCAAATTCAAATTAGGTCAGCACCAAATATCCTAGTGTGGAATTAGAATGAGGGTGACCCAAACACACACTTCATTGGGACCCAAAAATAGATCCAACACGCTTCATTAACTTCGAAGATAGTGATTAACACACGGTTAGCCAAACCAATGTAAAACACAGAAAAATTAAGCTCAAAACTTCCATAAACCAAAAATATCTTCAATGCAATCAAAACATCTTAACTTTGGAACTACAAGCCAAAAGACTTCATCAAAGAAAAATATGGACCAATAACCTTTCTCCTAGACTTCAATTAGAACATAGAGAAACATAGCTCACAACTAGTGAATAGAACTCAAACTTCACAATGAACCAACAACCAAACATCTAGATATAACAACCTTGAACAATCATGACCATCATATGTGAACCACATGAACATAGGGGAAAATACCAAAGCAATAACAAAATACCTATAATCTTCCTTTAATACAATTTTCTCAATATCCTCAACATATACAACCAACAACAACTAGTAGATAACTAATTGACTAGTTGACATCAATGACAACACCTTCATTCCTTTCTCTATTCTTGTAACAATCTCCCCCTTTTTCGTTGATGAAAAAAAATGATGTGAAAAACCATCAAAGACACAGTACTAGATCTGAATATACTTCTCAAAAAATTTATTTTTGTTTCTCCCCCTCAGAAGATCATATTCTTCATTACCTACTTTCTCTCATTAGCTCTTTCTCCTTTTCACATGCTTTCTCTCCCCCTTTGACATCAATGGAAAAGGAAAAAATATATGTTCATTGTGTGTGAACCCCAATCCAAATACCTGGAAAACAATAAGAATAAACACTTTAGATGAGAGATTGCAAGTAAGAACAAGGATTCCCCATGAAATCCATTTAACATAACTCAAATTAGGAAAAAAGCAATGAAGAACACAATGAAAACACCAAAATAAAGATTGAATCCTAATTAAGCTAGCAAACTCATGATCCCATGGGGGAATTGGTGCCAATTTGATGTGAAAATTGGCCCTTTCCCAATTCCTATGATGCAAGATTAATGTGATGAAGAGATTTGATCCACTTTATTGATATTGAAGAGTGTTCCAAGTTAAAAACCTGCATAACCTAGCTAAGATTCAAGAATGATGGATGAAATTTGATAGATATTTGAGCATGGTAACTTTGCATAATTTGTGGATGATCAAATGAGGAGATTAACCTCTTATTTATAGAATGTTAAGATGGATGAATGTTCAAACTAGAGCAATGTGGGACTAAGAATTAGCCAATGGCAAAGTGCCACTTGTCCACTTGTGAATGGATAGAGGATGAACACATTTTGATCAATGTGCAAGTTTGAAATTTGAATTTGATGAAATGAAATGTTTAGGGGGGATGGGAGATGAGTTAAATTCCAAGTTGGAGACATGTAAGAGCTTTAAATGCTTTGTTGGATGGACAAGTCATTTTGGGGGGAGATTTCAAATTTGAGGAATATTCCTACTTGGATGCCTTTTTTGAATGAAAATAGGTGATTTATAAATCAACTAAATGATTTAATTGTGCAAGTTGCAAAATCTAGAGGATTTGAGTGATTAGGATTAAATTAATCAGGATTTGATTAATTTAAGGGGAGATTAGGTGATTTGACTATTTGATTTAGATTTGTGGGTTGAAATATATCAAAAAGAGATGAAAATGATTAAGACATAGTTAAATAAATATTTTGATTTATTTAATCAAAGGGGGTGATGTTAGATTAAATTAGATAAATGTTTGATTTATTTAATTTAATTAGGTGAACTTTAGATGTTTAATAAAATAATATGGATTATTTAATTAAATAAAGATAGGAAGATGAAATGACCTAGCTAATTACACAAAGACAATGATTTAATTAAATTGAGGGATTTATTTTAATTAAAAGGGGAATTATGATGAATTTAATCAAATAAGGCTATTTGATTAAATGGTTAGATAGAGGGATAATTTAGGATGAGACAATGTTAGTAGATTAGGATCGAGTGTGCGATATCAATCTATATATTTTTGATGTCTACATTTTTCCCCTCTTTGAAGTGATGCACTTGTTGTCTTGGTTCAAAGAATAAATGGTCTCGATCAAAGACAAATATTTTTCTGATTTTTTTGGATACCCCACTGCTACCCCAACGAATGAAGAATTATGCCGGTATACTGCCCCCTCGAGAGATCGGGTGAAGAGGTTTTATTTGAGAGTCGATCTCTCCACAAAGAGGGTCAAGATCAATTCAACTCAAATATTTGATGTAGACAGATTTGATGATGTAGACAGTCATCAGCCATGGGTAGGCTCATGCCTATTTTGATATATTACACCCATTTGATCCTGATTTGTACCATGACAGTTACATTATTGATGATACAAATGAGATGATTATGATGTTTATATGTAATGGTTGATATGATGATGCATGGATGATATGGATGCACATGATATGATATGATGATGCATGGATGATTATGAAAATAGATGATAAATGTATGGTTTATGAGATGTTTAGAATAACCAATCTATATTATGCAATGATGGGGATGAATGGATGTGGTATGATTAATGATTTCTATATGATATGATATTCATTACGTAGTATACTGACGGTTTGTTGATGCAAGATAGATGCAATGGTGATGATTTATGATTATTTGTCATGGTACCATGTTAGCATGAAAAGCAAGAGATAGAAGAAAATAAGAGATTTCAACAGGACATGAGATGATGATGATGATGTTGATTACCTTCCGAGGAGTTGGGATTTTCAAAGGGCCAATTACCTTATGTTTGATAACACATGTAGGCATGATGCATCAAGGTATAAAGAACTAGGATGGTGTTGTACCTAGTGCGATGGACTTTGACTTGACAAATAGATAGGAGTATTCTTGTTCACACTTGCCATATAGAAACCTTTATAGGACGTACCTAACAAAGCAAGTATCCGCCAAGTTATATTACAAGAACGTCCAACAAGCACAATAAACAAAAAGATAATGATCATTGCCCCATTCCTATTTCTTTAAATCCCTTCGTTGGGGACATAATTGAGAGGTCATTGGAATGAGCGCAATAAGATAAATCAAAAGAAAAGATCAAGTAAACAAACAAGTCAATGTTCTTCATACCTCTAGCCAAAGGGATTTGTTTTGATAGGATAAGTATCCAAAGTGTTATCCAAAATGATGCCCATTGTTGGAACGATATATCCTAGGACATGCATTGTATAGGATGATGATGGGTTGATAAGTTGTTTGATAGGATTTTGATATAAATTTGATTGACATGTTTGAAAATGATCAAGATTTTGATTTTGCATTTAAAAGTTTGAAGTTTTCTTTTGATTTTACATTTGAAGCTTGCTTTTGCTGATTGTTGTGGTTGTTTCTATTTGTATTGCCAAAGGATGAAGTTGACGATTGTTTTATTATGGATGATTGAATATTGCGGGTGATTGTGAAATGAGATGGATGGATTTTTTCAAATATTTGGATTTTTTTGACATTTTTGGAATTTTTTGAGGCTATTTTTGGTATTTTCATGATTTTTACAAATGTTTTGATTTTTTGAATGTTTTGGAGTTTTCTAAGATTTTATGAATGTTTTTAGATTTTGTGTTTTTTGAATGTTTTTGGATTTTGATGCCTTGGGGGCTGATCAAAGATTAGCCTTACCTATGTTTAAGCTTAGAGACGACGTAGTTCAAATACCATGTTTTTGATTTTTTTTGTTTTTATGAGTGTTTTTGGAATTTGATGTGTTTTGGATGTTTTTGAAATTTTTGCACAATTTTGACCACTTGGATATGGATATGCATGATAATATCAGTTTTTTGTTTGGGATTTTTTTGAAAATCAAGCTAGGGTTGATTGATCAGATTCATGGATTGATGATGATAACATTGTTGAGGATACACAACAATGCAAGGATAGTGTTAAGCAACACAAGGATTAGGATGTATATCCCAAGATGATGAGGGATTGATGATGATAACATTATTGAGGATACACAACAATGCAAGGATAGTGTTAAGAAAAAAAATGATTGGGAAGGATATCCTGAGATGATGATGGATTGACTGGATTTGATTTGATCAAGATTGATGAAGCTTGGTTTGGAACAAAAGTTGTTTTGGATGATTTGCAGTGACGTTGACGTGCGACTGATGTTGATTGTTTGGATTGATGTTTAATGAAAGATAAAGCTTTGATAAGGAATTTCCTCTCATCAAAATGTGTCATGGGCTAGTGATTTGGATTTTGGCTCACAAATGCTTTGACCAATGTGATTTCATATTTTCCAATGTTTAGATCACCACATAAGTTTGAGGATATAGATCAAGATTTATTCCCAAAGCAAGATGTAAATATCTGCCCCCAGTGTCTAGCAATGTATGGAATGCGATGTGTGGATGCTCAGATAGGTGTATGGATTGAGGGATATGGATTATCTTGTGATAAGATAAGGTGTTAGATAAAGAATGCTCATTTGGATAATGCTTCATGGCTCAGAGAATGCTGGGTAGGATAGGATCAATGAAAATGGCCCATGTCAAGATGTTTACCATAAGCAAGCGTAAAGTGTGCACCCAGATTTTACCAAGATCAAGATAATTTGGACTATGGATGCAGATAGATAAAGATGGATTGGATAAATGGTTCATGGATGAATGGATTTATTATGGATGAGATGGATGGAATGTTGGATTTATTATGGATGGGATAAGATTCTTTCACCTAAACTAGCACACGTAGATGCTCAATTCTACACATGATTCCTATTTTCCAGGTTTTCATCATGGTACTTGCTCAAAGCGTCACTGAAGTGGTTTTCACTAGAGGACAATTTTTTTCTTTACTGTTTTCAATCCTTTTTATGATTTTTTTGGATTTTCATATTTTTTGATTTTTTGTATTTTTTCTAAAATATTTTAAGCTCATGCTGAACCACCTAGTGGTGTTGATGTAGATGCCCATGTCATAATGTGCCATCGATATCCTACCTAAAGAAGTTTTTTTGCTAAGATACGTGCACTTGAATGAAACTTTTGGGATTCTCAATCTGCTTTAGTGATACCAGGGTTAACTCCGTCTCTGTGCACACATCATGATAAAGTGCCTTTATAATCCTTATGATGAAGGGTAATTGCCAATACATGGTCAATTTGAGTAGTGGATATCATGCATGGAGGCATGGATGGAGTGTGTTTAGGGATAAGAGATGGATTGGTTGACAGTTTGGAACCTTTAACTCTCCAAACTTGGGAATTTGAGCAATGATGGGTGGATACAAAAGTGTGTGTGGAATTAGGATCAACTACTTGATACACTTTGTACGTCGCTTGAAAAGCTTTCTTTTTCTTTTGTAGACATCTTTGATGGATATTTTTCCCTTTTTTATTTTTCCCCATAGTTTCTTTGACTAATGGAGTTTGATAGGGATAATCTTTCTTTGTATTCTTTGGTATCCATGTGTATTTGATTTGTCCATTATTCTTCTTTGCTTCTTTTTCTTTGATAATGTTCTTTGTGCTTTGATTCAAATCTTTCTTTTGATGTTGGTCCCAATTCATGGATGGGGTGATGGGTGGATGAAGATTCATGATGTGGTTGGTTGTAGTATTGGCACTTGTTTCATCATAAGGATTCTTCATGCTCCCTATGTTGACATTTTCTTGAGACATAGTTGCCCCCAGTATTGTGGAAGTATTACCTTCATGCTTTGATTATGCCTATTTTGAGAGCTCTTGTTTAGAATGCATTCTCTAATAAATAACCACTATAGATGATGTTATTTCCATTTGCTGCTCTGCTAACTCCGAAATGTCCTATTCTATCTAACATGTTTCTTTGAGTGGATAATGTTGGATATCTTCATACATGATGTCCTTAGTTTGAATTTGGGATATATTTGATCCTGATGTTGACAAATCAGTTTGACTATAGGAATCAATAACTTGCTCTTTTTGTGTAAGGAAATCCTACTTTAAATGAATATCATTGACGTGTCCATCCACATAAAGCATCTCATGGGTAGATGGAGTATGTGCTATATGGATATGATCATCTTGTATAGATAGGAGAGTATCCATTAGATTATTGTAGTAACTTGGGGATACAAATTCTTGATCTTGAATGATTTCAAAATTGCTTTTGACATGCTTTGGATCAAGTTCTTGACATGGGTCAATTTCAAAGGATGGATTGCTTACAAAGGGTTCTTGGATATCTTCATTAGGCATGGGAAGTGGCTCAATATCCTCTTGACCTTTGAGTGAATAGGGATCAAGTGTTGAGTTGAAGATTCCTTCAATATCGACAATCATGAGGTCAAAGGATGTCAATATGTCTTGAAAAGGACCATTGCTAGAATTTGGTGAGAGATGTTGATCATGCTTTAGAATATATTTTTGAGATATGTCCTCTAACTCATTAGGTGATGTAGAGAAATTTTCAACATGATCATTGGTCGATGGATTGTTGATTACAAGATCAAATAATGTTAACTCTCCTTGAAATAGATCATTGTCGGATATTGTTGAGGGATTCTTATCATGATCAAAAAGTGACTCTTGATATATGTTGATTTAATCTTCAAATGAGGTAAAAAAAATCCTCCATGTGCTCGTTGATGGATAGGTCTTGATCATGTGATCGTTGAATTGGATCGATACATGGAGTTGTTAACATGTTGTTGGGATTTTGAACAATATTTTCTTGTTGGGCTTGGTATTGGGCTTGAGCTTGCACTTACACTTGAAACTGGGCTTGTGCTTGTTGGTCTTGTAGTGTGGCTTGGGAAACTTGAGCAGCTAGTGCAGCTTGCTAAGCAGCTAGTTGTGTAGCTTGTCAATTTTGATTTTGTTGGAGTGCCTTTTGATAAGTAACCTATTGAGCAGCTTGCAATACAATGTTGTATTGGTTTGATGTGTTTTGTTTGGGTGGTGGTGGGGGTGGAGGTGGTTTTGGAATAGTGCTTGTTGTGGTGATAAGAGGTATCGTCGTATTGATGATTGGGATTTGAGTGGTGGATGGTGTGATTGATATGGTTAGTCCTTGAGAGACCATGTTTTGAGGGATGATAGATGATGTTTTGGTTGCTTGTGCTATGGGGATGGTTGCCATCTGTTGTTGTGATATCGATGACAAGGGGGGAAGATTTGGTATGATGCCTTGATTGATGGTTAGGGGGATGTTTTGGATGAGCGGTGGTAGTGAAGGTAGCCCCAAACCAAGAGGTGATATGGATGTTAATGACAAGGGTGGGAATGGTGGGAAAGTGAGTGGCATGCTCCCTTGGGGAAATGATGATGTTTGATAAAAAATGTCCCTTGGTCCAAATAAGTCACCTTCTCCTTGTGAGGTCATGGGGAAAGAGGTTTGTAGTGTTGCATTAAATGATGATGATGATGGGTCATTGTGAAAGGTGAGGGGGACATATTGGTGTGATGGATTTTGAACAACATTCATGTGATTTGCAAACATATCTATCCAAATTTTTACCAAGTGTGGATTCGAGAAGTTCATGTTTAGTATAGTTGTACTTGGTATATTCTCATTTGGCATGTATGGATTGGTGGGATAATGTTATTTTTTGAAGACTCATGCATTGAGTATTTGGTTGATAGATTTGTAAGTTTGAACTTGGATTTAAATATACAATCAGAAAGGGTGTTTCAAAATTTAGATTGGGTATACTCACATTTGTTGTACCATTGAGGTTTGTAGGAGATAATGATCCCATGTATGGATTGTATAAATATGAGTTTTGAAAATCAATTGGCATTGTAAGGCTTTGATAGTTTGGTTGATTTAGACCACTTATGATGAATCAATCGATTTTATATTCCATGTTCTTCTTGTGTTTTGACCTTGTTGCAAAAGTGACCTATAAGGTGTTTAGGACCAATGATGAGATGAAGGATGAAAGGGGTGAATGATATGGGTGTTGTTTTTCTTAGGAACTTTGGATCAATGCTAGAATTTAGGATTTGATTTTGATTGGTTTTGATTGGATAATGAACTTGTAAGCCCTAAGATGTTGGATGTGATCTTTAGGATAAACTTGTTCAAAGGTGTGCTAACAATAATGCATTTGAGTGCAAAATACGACGAAACTGTCCAAAAAAATATGTAAAATTCGATGTTCGTTGGGTGCTTGTAAAATTTGATGTGTAATTTCCAATTGTTTCGAAAGTTTATCCCTGACGTCCATCGAAATATCGACGAACCTGGTGTTCGTCGAAATGTCGGTTATTATTTTCGTCGAATGTTCGACAAACATGAAAAATTAAAAAAATCAAATTGTAGCCAACATAAAGAAAAGTGAGTTCACACCTGATGTATTGCGACAATGTTTTGCTCTACTTGAGACAGTTTGTGGAGAACTACGGACGATTTTCTTGGGAAAAATCAGAAAAAATTCAAGAAGATATCACTAGGTTGAGGGTAGTCATTGTCTTTTTGCAGAATTCAGTTGTGAAGTCAGATTTGTAGTTCCAGGTTTGAAAATCATATTTTAAAGCAATATCTCATCAGATTTCATTTGTAGAGGTTAAGGGTTTGAGAATTTCATGTCCAGATTTTGTTGTGTGGAATCACCATAAGATCACAACGGAGGAACAGATTCTTGTGACTGTAATTATGTGATCCATAACTATATTGGTCATGTGGCACAGTTGTGCTATAACAAATATAGGATGCATTCATGTGACCCAAGTTTAATGTGGCTATGTTGTGATAGAAATGGAGGCACTCATATAATGTAGTTAATTTAGGTTGTATAATGTAGGTGCCAATCATCATTGGGTGCATTCAGGTTGTCTCAAGTTTAATAGGTTAGGATGTAATTATAGCATGATCAAAGAGTGATTACCTCTTTGTCGCAATAAAGAGCCTATAACTCGTCGAGCATGCGAGTGGTTGTGTTATAATAATTATGTAGTGCATTCAGTCAAACTCCATGTTTAATGGCTATTCTAGAGAGGATCAATATTTTCTAAACCTTATGAATGTTACTTGACATATATTTGCATAATCTCGAATTCCTTCTCAGAGGCTTTTGAAGTATCAATGTATCCTATATAGGGTTTAGAATGATTTTTAATTAAAAAAATAAATAAATGGATATTTCCTTATAATTAGATAATGTGGAGATCTCCTAAATCTGCCCCGGCACACTATCCTCTTTGGCACTGTATTCATTACTCCAGCTACTAGGGTTTTGCATGTGACATCTTTAATATCTTCATGATCGTGGCTTTTAAATAGATCTCAATCTTTTCTTTAATCCTTTTCATGGTAACCCTTGAGTTCCATTATCCACCTT
>VDFB02153015.1:0-30787 GCA_007258455.2 Sequoia sempervirens | reverse complement strand
TATATAAATAAATTTGGTCATTTAAATAGAAGAATTCTAGTGGTAACATTTTTAAATTGCTAGATGTTTCCAATTTCCTTCCTATCTTGTGTTTTCACAAGGTGGAGCTTAATGCCAAATTCAAAAGTTGATCCTTCATGTTCCCTTTGCATGATAAATAATAGTTATTTGATTGAATCAATTTTTTTTGTAGCACCATTTTTCTTCTATTTTGAAAGAATTGTTCTAAAATTGTATTAGAGGAGAAGTGGTAATCTTTGTATTTAAAAGTATTTATGTAAATCACATTTATTAAAATTAAATTTATCTTCCCAATTAGAGATGCCCATTCACTTGCCTACCCCTATAGTCATACATAGTGTGGATGCTAAATTTGAAAAATGTTTAAATATTAACATAATATTATCATGTTAGTTATTTGAAACACATTAAATTAAACATCCGTATGAAATATTTAACCATGATAAAATATGCAAACTGAATAGAAACAAAAATACTAATTGCAAGCATATAAGAACATGACCTAACCCTATCCCATAGTGGATTGGTGCTTCTATGGAAAGAAGCCCTTTCCCAATCCTTGATAAGCTCTTGATATGTTGATGACCAAGATGATGAGTTGTGGAGTCAAGATGAGAAACTTTTGGAGGATTGATACAATAGAGAAGCTCTCTATTTATAGCCAAGAAGGATAAAAGAATGCCAAACATGGAGGATGTGGGACTAAAGATACACCAATAGGAAGAATCCACTGGTAAACTTGTGATAGGTTGAGGAAACATTTTGGTCAATGTGCCAAAGAGGGGGATATTTGAAATTTGAATTTGAGAGTTAAATGCTGAGTTTGACCTTTGCAAGATACATGTAAGAGACATGTAAGAGCTCATAAATGCCTTGTTGGATGTACATGTCAAAGTGGTGGGAGATTCAAATTTGGAAGAATATTCTCAAAGATGCCATGTTGAAAGAAAATGATAAATTAATAAATCAATAAATTGATTTATTTGTGCAAGTGGGAAAAGCTAGAGGGTGTGATGGGTGATTAGGATTAGCATTAATCATGGATTTAATTAATAAAGATGATGTTAGGTGATTTGACCCATTTGACTTAGATTTAGGGATTTATGTAAATAAAAAAGGAGGAATATGAATTTGGGATTTAATTAAATAAAGTTTGGTTTATTTAATTAAAAGGATGATAGCTTTAAACTTTAAACAAAGTTAATTCTATTTGACCTACTGACAGACCTTAGAGATTGAATTTAATGAGCTTGATAATATTGAATGGATGAATGTGACGATGCCAATTTCAGAGGTTCACATTTTCCCTCTTGAAGAAATGTAATTTGTTAAGTGCTATTCAAATAATAAACTCTTCCACTATCAAATTCAAAATTTTGATTTTTTCGATGCCCCACTGTGAAAAGCTCACTAGTACATTTCCCCTAGAGATCAAGTGAAAAGATTTGATTTGAGGGTCTGATTCTCTCACACAAAAAGGAAACGATTGACGATGGATGGTTATGGATGATGATGTAATGAGGATATATATTTTAAGACACTTAGAATAACCAATCTATTATCCCTAAATGACTAATGATGACATGATGCATGTAGATGGATGATGCATAATGCCTATATGATTATGCATTGGATGTTTTATGAAAATGTATGATTTATGAGATGCTTTAGACTAAAAAAATCTATATTAAGATGATGAATCTGGTTACGTGAGATGATGTAATGTCACATTTGTGGATGCAGGATGATGCAATAGTGATGTTATGTTAGCCCAGAGAAAAGAAAGAAGAAATGAGATGATGAAAAAGATGATCCAAGTCCATGATTTGATGATAATTTATTAGAGATGATGATGATGATAGATGATCATTTTCTTATCAAGAATTGGGACTTTAAAAGGGCTACTTAACATATGTTTGATAACACACATAGATACACTGCATCAAGGTATAATCCAACCACAACATGACATTGTATCTAGTGTGATGGACTTTGACCTAACAAGGTATAGGAGTATTTTTGTTCACACTTGACTTATAGAAACCTTACTAAGATGTACCTAACAAATCAAATATTTTCCAAGTTATATTACAAGAATGTCCAACAAGCACAGTAGAAAAAAGGATAATGATCATTGCCCCATTCCTATGTCTCTAAATCCTTTGTTTAGATATCATCAAGAGGTCTTAGAACAGGAATAAGATAAATCAAAAGAAAAAGGACTCATACGAACAAGCAAATTTTCTTCATACCATTGTAGCTGGGATGTGTTTTGATAGGATAAAGAAACCAAGATATCCAAATGATTCCATTCTCAAACAATATATCCCCTAGGACATGCATTATACGATGATGGGTTGATAAGCTGATCGATAGGCTACTGATATAAGGCTGATTGACATGTCCTAAAATGATCGTGAATTTGATTTTGATTTAAAGTTTGTTTCTTTGCTAACTGTTGTGGTTGTTTCTATTTTTTCCAAAGCATGAAGGTGGATTAGTTTATTATGGATGATTGATTATTTCCTGAGAAAGAAAATGGATAGATGGAATTTTTTCAAATATTTGATGTTTTATGTTTTGAAATAAGTTTTGAGGTTGTTTTGGGTTTTTCAATCACTTACAAATGTTTTGATTTTTTATTTTTTCAAATGTTTTGCATTTAATATTTTATGAATGATTTTGGATTTGTTTTTTGATTTTTGGATTTTGATGTCTCAGGGACTGATCAAAGATTATCCTTTCCTACGTTTAAGCTCAGAGATGACATAGTCCGAATGCCATTTTTTTTTATGTTTTTCTATTTTTTGAATGTTTTTAGATTTTTCGCATAGTTTTGATGATTTGCATATGGATGTGTCTAATGATATCAGTGATCTATTTTGGGATTTTGTTGAAGACCAAGATAAGGTTGAATGATAGAATCAATGAATTTATGATGATGATAACATTGTTGAGGATGCATAACAATGCAAGGATTTGATTGATCATGATTGATGATGATAACATTGTTGAGGATGTACAACAATGCAAGGATTGATTGATGATAACATTTTTGATGATGTACAATAATGCAAGGATAGTGTTAAGCAACACAAGGATATCTTGAGATGATGATTTTTTGATTAGATTTGATTGATTGGGATTGATGAAGCTTGGTTTGGAACAAAAGTTGGTTTTGGCTAATTTGATGTGATGTTGATGCACACATTAGATGCGACTGATATTGATTGTTTGGATTGATGTTCGATGAAAGATGAAGCTTAATAAGGAATTTATTTTTGTCAAAATGAGCCATGAGCTAGTGATTTGGATTTCGAATTACCAATGCTTGACCAATTTGTTTTCACATTTCTAATGTTCGGATCACCACATAAATTGGAGGATATAGATCAAGACTTATTCCTGAAGCAAGATGTAAATATTTGCCCCTAGTTTCTAGTAATATATGGAATGCCATGGATGGATGCTCAGATAGGTGTATGGATAGATGGATATGGAAAGCATGCAAAGGATGCCAAGGATTATTTTGTGATAAGATAAGGTGTTCAAACAGAGGAATGCTCATTTGGAAAATGCTTCATGGATCAGATAATGTTGGGTAGGATAGGATCAATGAAAATGACCCATGTCAAGATGTTTACCATATGCAAGTGTAAAGCGTGCACCAAAATTTGTCAAGACCAGGATAACTTGGACTATGGATGCAGATGGATTGAAATGGATTGGATAAATGGTTCATGGATGAATGGATTTATTATGGATAGGATTAGATGCTTCCATCTGAACTGGCACATGTAGATGCTTGATTCTACACATGATGCCTATTTGCTAGGTTTTCATCATGGTACCTATCCAAAGCACCACCTACATGGTTTTCACTAGAGGACAATTTTTTTCTTTACTATTTTTAATCCTTTTTCTAACTTTTTTTTTGGATTTCCATTTTTTTTTGGTTTCTT
This sequence comes from Sequoia sempervirens, assembly GCA_007258455.2. Lineage (NCBI taxonomy): Eukaryota > Viridiplantae > Streptophyta > Pinopsida > Cupressales > Cupressaceae > Sequoia > Sequoia sempervirens. The sequence continues at coordinate 26,804 of VDFB02153015.1, read as the reverse complement.
TGAAAGATTTTAAGCTCATGTTGAATCACCTTGTGGTGTTGATGTAGATGCTTCTATCATGATGTGCCATTGATAGCCTACCTAAAGAATTTGCTTTGCTCAGATACATGCACTTAAATACAACTTTTGAGATTCCTAATCTGCTTCATCGATACTAGAGTTAACTTTTTCTTTGTGTGCACATCGAGATAGAGTGCCTTATGAATCCTTATGATGAAGGGTGGCTTCCAATACATGGTCAATGTGAGAATTGGATATTATGCATGGAGGCATGGATGGAGTGTGTTTAGGGATAGGAGATGGATTGGTTGACAGTTTGGCACCTTTGACTCTCTAAACTTGGGAAGATGAGCAATGATGGGTGGATACAGATGTGTGAATGGAATTAGGACCGACTGCTTGATACACTTTGTACATCACTTGAAAAGCATGATTTCTCTTTTGTGGACATCTTTGATGGATACTTTTCCCTTTTTTATTTTTCCCCATAGTTTCTTTGACTAATGGAGTTTGATAGAGATGATCTTTCTTTGTATTTTTTGGTATCCATTTGTATTTGATTTGTCCATTATGCTTTCCATCTTTTTTTCTTGGATAACATTCTTCGTACTTTGATTCAATTCTTTCTTTTGACATTTGTCCCAATTCATGGATGGGGTGATGGGTGGATGAATATTCATGACGTGGTTGGTTGTAGTATTGGCAATGGTTTCACCATAAAAATACTTCATGCTCCCTATGTTGATGCTTGCATTAGATAAAGTTTCCCCCAGTATGGTGGTAGTAGCACCTTCATTCCTTGATTCTACTTGTTTTGAGATATCTTTTTCAGTAAGCATGCTTTGATAAATAGCCACTATAGATGACGTTGTTTCAATTTGATACTCTTCTAATTCCTAAATGTCTTGTTCTTTCTGACTTGTTTCTTTGAGTGGATAATGGTGGATGTCTTCATACATGATGTCCTCAATTTGAATTTGGGATATATCTGATCTTGATGTTGACAACTCTATTTGACTGTAGGAACTGATAACCTGCTCTTTTGTGTAATAATGTCAGGAGTAAAGAAATCCTATTATGGAGGAAGATCATCTACGTCTCCATCCAAATAAAGCATCTCATGGGTAGATGGATTATGTGCTATGTTGATATGATCATCATTCGCAACATCTTGTATAGATAAGAGAGTGCCCATTAGATCATTGTAGTATCTTGGAGATATGAATTCTTGATCTTGAATGACTTTGGAATTGCTTTCGACATGCCTTGGATCAAGTTCTTGACATGGGTTAGTTTCAAAGGATGGATTGCTTACAAAGGGTTCTTGGACATCATTATTAGTCATGGCAAGTGGTTCAATATCCTCTTGATATTTTAGTGAATTTGGATCAAGTGTCGAGTTGAGGATTCCTTTAGTATCTATAACCATGAGGTCAAAGGGGGTCAACATGTCTTTGAAAGGACCATTGCTAGACCTTGGTGAAAGATTTTGATCATGCTTTGGAATAAATTCTTGAGATATGCACTCTAACTCATTAGGTGATGTTGAGACATTTTCAGTATGATCATTGGTCAATGGGTCATGGATTATGTCAATAGGATCAAATATCTCTAACACTCCTTGAAATAGATCAATAAAAAGTGGCTCTCGATATATGGTGAGTCTATCATCGAATGGGTTAGAAACATCTTCAATATGCTCCTTAATTGAGAGATCTTGAACATTGTTTTCAACAATTTTGGTAGAGAGATTGTGAATTTCTTCAACCATAGGGTCAAATGATGTTGACATTTCTTAGATTGGATCATTGTTGGTTGGTTTATTTTGATCATGATTGAAAAGTGTTCTTTGATGTATGTTGTTTTGATCATTGGATGGAGTAGACACAACTTCAAGGTGCTCAGTGGTGGATTGATTTTGATCCTTTTTCTCAACAGTTGTGGTGGAGATATTTCCAATGCTATCATTGTCCCTAATAGTGATTATCTTTTGATCAATCAGGTATTGGATGATTTTTTTGAGTCGAACACAATTTGATCACAAAGGTGCTTCTCATTACACCTTGGTAGTTCTATGCCTGATTCTTGATCATTCGCATAAATGAGGATTTTGATGATATTTTCTTGTACCAACTGTTGTAGGATTGATTTGATTGGTCTCTCAAGTGGTTTGTATTTTGGCTTGTCACCTCGTGAGATTTTTTTCTTAAATTGACCTTGTTGTGATCTTGATATCTAACTTCTTTACATTGGATATATTTGTTCTTGATGTTGTTGTGGAAACAACACAATGATTTGATGACATGGATTAACCAATGGTAGAGTGTATTTATTTTGGAGTGAAGATATATCTTGGCTCAATAATTCAATTAGGTTGGCATGTGAAGCAAGTTGCTCTAGTGAAATTTGATCTTGATTTTGAATATGACTCCCTTGATTTAGCTTTTGTTCAAGTAGATTTGGAATGTGCACTTGTGGTGTTTGAATGGGATCATGGACAAACTTATCTTGGATAATGTTTTGATTTGGGATGATGTTCAAATGTGACATTATGGGTTGAAGTTGAACATTCTTGGCATTATGGATTATATTGCCTTGATTTAGGTAACTTTGATTTTGCATGAGGTTACCTTGACTTGGAGTTGGACTTTGAATGACATTCATATGATTTGCAAACATATCCATCCCAAAGTTTACCAAGTTTGGATTTAAACGCTCATGCTTATGAAGCTTGTACTTGGTACATTCACATTTGGCATGTAGGGATTCGGTGGGATAATGTTGATTTGTGGAAGACTCATGCATTGAGTGTTTGGTTGATAGATTTGTAAGTTTGGACTTGGATTTAAATCTACCATAGGGAAAGGTGTTTTAAAATTTTGACTAGGAATAATCATATTTGTAACATTGAGTTTGTAGGAGATAATGATCCCATGTATGGATTGTATAAGTGTGAGTTTTGATAATCAATCAGCATTGTAAGCCTTTGATAGCTTAGTTGACTTGGATTAATCATGATGTATGGATCAATTTTATATTCCATGTTCCTCTTGTGTTTTGACCTTGTTGCAAAAATGACCTCTAAGGTTCTTAGGACTAATGACAAGATGAAGGATTAAAGGGGTAAATGATATGAGTGTTGAACATTTAGGAACTTTGGATCAATGCTAGACTTAGGCCTGACTTTGGATTGTTTGGATTTAGGATAATGAACTTGTAAACTCTAAGATGTTAGATGTTATCTTTAGGATAAACTTGTTCAAAGGGTGCTAAATTAACTAGAGGTACAAGAAAGGATGCATTCCCATACTCCTAACTAAACAAGGTGATTTTGATTTTGATGATTTACCCGAGTCTAGAATGATGTTTCCAAAGATCTAAAGTTGTTTATGAGATGGAGATGATAATTTTTTGGATGAATGAGGTGTTTGATTTGATCCTAAATAAACCTAAGGAGAACTTTGTTTACAAGACCAAGATAGTGAAGAATATGCATTTCTCTTAGTAGTTCAAAACCAAAGACCAATGTTTGCTCGAAAGATGATAAAAAAGATAAACAACAAGCATTACGTGTGGGGCCCAATTTGAGTTAATCTCTGATTAATCACTTTCTTTACCACAAACACACTTCTGCTTAGTTTTCAAACTCATCGTCTATGTATCAATTCTTCATTCCACAAGGTCCACATTATGTGAAAACCTAGGTTTCAAGAGCATAGTTTCCTATTATTGACTTTGGAAGGAACAAATTGAGATATAGGTCTCAGTGTTTAGAAGCCTTCTAGGGATAAGAACCCCTAGGGACAAGCAATAACACGTGGACTTTTCAAAGGTATTTGTTCCTCTCAAAGAGTTTGAAATTTTGATGATCTGTTTAATGTTTGTCTCAATGTTTTGGATCCAAGCACTATGTTTTCAAATTGACTCACAAGCAATATAACATCCTAGCTCAATTGGTACATTTTTCTTGGTGGGATTTTCTCATGCCCTTCATAGTAGAAGAGATGATTTTACATGCAAGTAAGTGAGAGTATAAAGGTATGTTTTTGATAAAAGGGGGATAAACGGTTTTACAGGGACCCAAAACCACAAAGTAACAAAATAGGAGAAGACCGAAACAAGCAGTCCAAAAAACAAAAAAACTGCCAAAGAAAATAAAACCAAGCATTCAGGCAAAGAAAGCCTCAAAGAAGCCCCAAATAGCCAAGAAAAGAAGAAGCAGGGCCCGACCACCACTAGTTCATAGAGTTCAGGAGCTCATCTGCAACCTCCTCCAAGTCCGCCATATCCTGAGCCCCCTCCATAAAGATCTGAGCCATACTAGGGGTAGTCTGGACTTTCCTTTTCATGCTAGATCTGGTACGTTTGGATATCCCAGCTTCCTCATCCTGGTCTTTCTCGATCAAGATCGACAATCAGAGCTCTCTTCTGGGTTTTCTCCAGTCTTTCAGACATAGCCTTGATGATAACAGAGTTATGTCTGGCAATTCTGCAATTTTGCTCGGCGATCTTTTTCAAGGTTCCTTTGATTTTTTCAAGTTCATTTTTGATAGTGCTGTCCTTTTGAGGAATATTCTTCATATTGTTGTGCTTCTCCGCTTCAAGCTGAATAAGCCCAGCGACTTTAACTTCAATTTCCCCTAGTTTGCTATGAAGAGACAATTTTTTGTTTTCAGCTCACTTATCTCATGAAAAACCCATTTGGCAGAATTGAGCTGGTCCTGGGAGTAGCTTTTGGCATTACCAACAAAGTCAAAAGGGGGGTCACTTTCAGGATTGACCCCAAAGAACACCGACTCTGCACCTCTCGGGGGGCTCAAGTTTTCCTGATGAATATTCTGGGGGGCGTGAAGTTCCTCAAGGCTGGCCCCAGCTGTCTTAGCAGAAACAGCAGGGGAGTCATCAGGGTAGGACACAAGCTTATTAACCAGGGAGCAAGAGCAAGCCATATTGGCATTAGGGTTAGTGTGGCCAGAGGCCAAAATAGAGCAAGCTCCAGAAGGTTGAGGGGGGCGGCCAGAAGCAGAAGGAGGGGGCAAAGGAGGCGAAGGGCTCTAGGACACGGTCGGGAGAAGCTTTGGTTTCAGACAAGCTAGGCTCAGTATCATCTTCGTCAAGCTCCAGTGGGGCAAAAGGGTTAGGAAGGGCGGGCATATTCTGAAAGTGCTCAAAAATAAGTCTTAAAAGACCCGTGTGAAGAATCGGGTATCTTTTAGGGCTTCTTCTATGATCAGAAAAGTTGTTTCTCAGAGAACAGAGCAAGAAGAAGGGGATAGAGATACGCACCTTATGCCGGAAGTGATTAAGCAGCACGAAGTGATAACCATAGACCCTTGTGAAGCGGCCGTCGAGCGTGATGTATTCCATGATAACCCTTAGAACTTTTCTCCACAGAGCTTTTATAGTGTCCACTTCATAGTAGCTATTCGACATCTTGACCAGATTTTGTTTCTCCATTTCAGATTTGGGAAATTTCAAAACAGCTTCGTCAGAGAATTTCCTGTCTCTAAAGAATTTGTGCTCTTCCATCGGAATGCCCGTGACCTCCGCAATCAGGGCTTCATCAATTTGAACTTTCCTCCCAAACAGGAAGACCTCCCCATCATTCCAATTCTTCTCAAAGAAGTCAGTAATCTCCTCCTTAGGGCCATGGAGTTTCTCAATGAATGGAAGTAATCCACCCCTTCTGATTTTACTCCAAGCTTTTGCATTCTTGGTGTGTGATTCAAAGCTGGTAGGCTCCACCCTCCTCAGTTCCCCACCCATAATAGACAGGTTAGTGCGAATACTGTTACAGACAGAAGTCCTATTCCAGAAAGTTCCTTTGTACATGGCAAGTAACTTGGAATCTAAGTTCCAATGCACCACTTTGATAAACTCGTTGGATGGACTGGTTGGTTACTATAAAAAAGGTTCATAATGAAAAAAGTTGTGAACACTGAAACCAACACTCACCTGCTTGGCCACTTAAGAAGTGGGATTAGGTGTAGTCTATTATTGGCATGGATTGGGTGCTAATTTCTCAAAATTTCACACCCTTTGATATAGCTTGTCAGTAAACATGCTTGCAAGAACTTTCCTATGAGTTTCATATTGTGAGGTGTTTCTCATAGTAAGCCCTCTCTTAAAGGTGACTCAAAGCAATAAAATTCATTTTAAATGTTTCTCTTGCACTCCAAATTGCATGAAGGGCAAGAGGAGAGGACACATACTCAAAATGCACCAAAGAAAAAATCACTCAATTCAAACATTTGTTCGTTTTAACCTCAAAGAAATGATGAATTTATTTTAAAGCACCAAACTAGAGTGTGAAGTTTCTTGTTCAATTTTAACCTTAAAACCCAAATTCTAGTGACTTTCTAACATTTAATTTTAATCTAGCTTTGAAATTATCAAATCAGTGATAAAACCCAAATTGAAGTGAGTTGACCTAAAAGAGAAAACAAAAGCAAGAAAATGGAAGCCCTAGGCTTAGTACAATAAGCATTTAAAAATGCTTTGTCAATTTTTTAAGTTTGATGCTCAATTTTCTTCAACTTCAATCTGCTCGCTTTTGCTTGATTCCAATGTGAGAGAAAAACCATCATTTGTTTCCCGATGCCAACCTATCATGCAAAGTAGAAACACAAAATCATATTTTCTTTAAAATCACAACTATGTTTAAGACCAAGAATACACCACATGAAATAATAATTTAGAAAACTAATGTTGCCAACCCAAAAGTGAAGTCCCCAAAAGTGTTGCATCACATACACAACTTTAAAGCAAAATACATTAGCAATAACTATGTATTTGTTGATTTAGTAATCATCCAACAACTGCTTTAAATATCAATCAATAAAAGATCATAAAGCAGTAAGAAGGGATCAAATCAAATTTATGGATGCTACTCCTTTCCATCCATACACTGCTTACCTACCAACAGTGAGTCAAAAAAAAAAAGTTTGATTTTTTGCACAATGCATTTAATATTTCAATGTCCATTTATGTTAGCATTGGAATCCAAAAATCTTATTGAACCAAATGGTCGATGTATGTGGCTCAAAGCATAGGGAATCTAAATATTTAGAAAAGGGAATCTAAATATTTAACGTCTAAAGTTAGAAGCTTCAATGAACAATAATAAAGACTTTGCATCCCTATCTGAAGTATAAACCATACTAAACAAAGCACACTAGACATAATAAGCAAAGTACATGATACAATTATAAACTATGGTGTGCATAGCTATGAGCTTAGTGTGGGTTTCAAATAGAAAGATATGCAAAGATAATGATGGGAGAAACAACTATTTTAAATGTTTTCAAATGATTTCACTTCTCCAAGTTGGTGCACAACTACTAGATTGGGGAATTACTACTTTATTTAATGTCAAGTCAATTCATTTAATTTTTTAGGTAGTGATATGACAAGAACAGATTACTTATGCCAACACTGGTTTATGTCAAATTCCAAGCACTTGTTAATTGTGGATAAATATATTTGAAGATGCCAACATGGGAGTTGGCCAAGACAAATGTTTGGCGTACCAAGCACACAACATTTTATATTCAGGGCTGAGAAGAAAAAGCATGATCTCCAAAAGATTGTATTGTCAGGCACATTGATAGCAACAATTCCAGCTTATCAAAACTCTGGTGACGAGTAGAGATAAAAAAAAATTCTCTCCTGTTATCTTCCTACACAAATAGATTCTCGTGACAAGTATTATTCACAATCCTAGATGATCTTGTTACTGTCGATTTGGAGAAGATTCTGCTGGTAATAATAATAAAAACAAAAAAAGCAAGAGAGTTGAAGTTTATCAAAACAACAAGATGGAAATATCACACTATATATCATAGAAATACCTGTATAAACCATGCCACATATTTTAAGCTATGATGGAAAATCTATAATGCATACCATATATCGCATGAACTAGTAAATGATGGATACTCCATGATTAAAGGATCTCATACCACTATCGAAGATTCAATAACAAAATCAAAAACTAGATCATGGATAAGACAATACCAGCACTTTGACCATACCATACCTCTAATCATAACTCTAATACAATTTGATTCTGTAACATTTTTCCTTTTGTCAATCATTTTCACTGGTGAGAAGGTTGTCAATCACTTTCACTAGTGAGAAGGTGTCAAGCCAAGATCGCCATTATTTGGCTCTCTTCGAGCCAAAATGTGTAGTCTCTTCCAACACTCTCTTTGCACTATCTCTTAGTGTTCTCTCTCTCAACGCTCTCTCTCTCAGTGTTATAGCCATGAAGTTGAGCATATGATTGGTTTTAATAATGGCCTTGATAGTTATAAAGGTAGAGGGAATGCACGATATGTGCATAATAAATTTTTCCCAAAGCCAAAATGAGTGTGATGAAGATGCGTAGCCAAAGACACTAAACAAAAATGAGTCATTAAATGAGTGACGCTAGTATATCTCCACAAAAATTTTTAAGTTAATGCAATTGACATGGCATAAAGCCAAATTCCACAACCTTCTAGAGCCTTTAAGTCTTTTAAAGTCTTTCAAGTTAATGCAATTGCGCAGGTGTAAAAACTAGTGTGTAAAAGCATCATTACATTATAACAGAACAAATTATGATACTGCGGAATTAGAGGTTGTAAAATAGAAAAAGAAATTTTGATAATGTATCTTGAGTTTACTTATCTGTCAAGAAAAAAGTGTGCTTAATGCTACCAAGGCCCCAACACTTGGATCAAAAACCACTTCTTTCTCATCTGATCTGCCACACAAGATTGGGCATGCATGCCCCACATGCCATAAGTGCCTTGAGTGGTGAGAAGTCACTCAAATTTTATACCAAACATATTCTACGAGGCACTATACATTTCCAAGATCTATGGAATACACACCATGCTCTTTGGAATGAATCTACACCTTACTCATTGGAAATTTGAGCCACTTTAGTGACCACCTGAAAGAAAAGTTTATGTGATTGCAAGGAGAGAACTAAAACGATTACTAAAATTGATGGATGTTGTCATAGAAGTATGTGATGCAAGGATATCTATGGTGACTAAACATCTAGAGATGGTTTTATGGATTGGTGATAAGAAGAAAATTTTAGCTTTGAACAAAGTACACATGATATCAACCATAGATAAAAATCAACATACTACACATTTTGCTTTAATATGCAACAACACAGTAAACTTACATTCAATGATAGATTATTTAATGACAACATCAAATTTAGTTATCTTCAAAATGAAACCAAACACATTAAGTAGGGAAATAATGAAAAAATTACTTAGCATATGTATGGTGTGATTTTGAATAAATATGGTGCATAACATCTATATGGAGCAACAATATTGATTAGGAAAACTTGACTCTATTTTAAAGATAACATCGATGGAATAAATTTGTCCAACATAAAGACATGTTTAATATTCTAACAAACACAAAATTTGACTCAAGATTAACAAAGTGAAGTACCCTCCTTCTAGCGCCATTTTGTGGATGCTAAATCTACAAAATGTTTAAATCTTAACATAATATTATCATGTTAGTTATTTGAAACACATTGAATTAAACATCCCTATGACATATTTAACCATGCTAAAATAAGCAAACTAAATAAAACAAAAAAACTAATTGCAAGCATATAAGAACATGACCAAATCCTATCCCATAGTGGATTGGTGCTTCTATGGAAAGAAGCCCTTTCCCAATCCTTGATAAGCTCTTGATATGTTGATGACCAAGATGATGAGTTCTGGAGTCAAGATGAGAAACTTATGGAGGATTGATACAATAGAGAAGCTCTCTATTTATAGCCAAGATGGATAAAAAGAATGCCAAACATGGAGGATGTGGGACAAAATATCTACCAATAGGAAGAAGCCACTTGACAACTTGTGATAGGTTGAGGAATGAGCACATTTTGGTCAATGTTCCAAAGAGGGGGAGATTTGAAATTTGAATTTGAGAGTTAAATGTTGAGTTTGACCTTTGCAAGAGACATGTAATATACATGTAAGAGCTCATAAATGCCTTGTTGGATGTACATGTCAAAGTAGTGGAAGATTCAAATTTGGAAAAATATTCTGAAAGATGCCATGTTGAAAGAAAATGATGAATTAATAAATCAATAAATTGATTTATTTGTGCAAGTGGGAAAAGCTAGAGGATGTGATGGGTGATAAGGATTAGCCTTAATCACGGATTTGATTAATTAAGATGATGTTAGGTGATTTGACCCATTTGACTTAGATTTAGGGATTTATTTGAATAAAAAAGGAGGAATATGAATTTGGGATTTAATTAAATAATGTTTGGTTTATTTAATTAAAAGGATGATGTTAGGCTTAAATTAAACAAAGTTGATTTATTTAATTTAATTGGATGACCTTGGGAGATTGAATTTAATGAACTTTATTTACCTGAAGAAGGGATGAATGTGAATGATGCTAATTTCGTATGTCTACACATAGGTTTCATAGTTTATAGGGACATTTAGAAGAAGAATTTTTTTTTTGCAAAGAATAGAAGGATAAAAATTTTCAACATTCAATTGGGTAATTTTTCTTGAAATCATATTTTATAGAATCTTTAGTTTAATTGAAAAAATACATAGTGATGGTATGCCTCTTTATTTTCATTAATAAATTTTGTCTCCTATAATGTTTGATATCTTACTAGCCTTCCCAAGAAGTATTATGTGGGGAATGGTGATCAAAGGTTTGTAGCATTGGATATTATGTTTCTACAAGAAGTTAAGATCATTTTGTTTTCTATTATTTGTTGTTTTCTATATTATTTAGCTAGCCAAATCATTTATCTATGGAAACATTCTATAGGTTGTGGAGGAGTCACCACCTTTCTCTCTCCTAAGTGGAACTCACATTTGGTTGATCATGGATGTGACTGGGCATCAACTAGGTAGTTTGGACTTTTTTTAATATTTAAAATCATTTTTTTAGTGTTATTAATGTCTATGCTTCTAATGATGTCAAATTATTTTTTTTTGGTGATGGATCATCAATTCAATAATTTCCACCACTTGATTTTTTTGACATATTTCAATATCGCTATGTTGGCTTATAATAAAGATGACACTCTTCCTATACAGTCAAAAAATGGTGAAAGAGAAGCTTGGTACTTGATGTGCAATAAATTGTGGCTTTCCAATCCTAACACAAGGTGCACCATAATCATTCTCATTGAATTACATAGATTTTTTTAAATTAAGTTTGTTAGAGTGTACAAGAAACTTTATCGTGCCATAATTTTTTCTTAGTATATTGTAGTGTAGAAAAATGTACTCCTTTACATTTTCATACTTTGTTTGGGTCCCCTCAATCAAATTGGACCTAATTATGCCTTAATAAGGCCTATTTTACATCTACAAGCCTAATAAATTACATTTTCTAAATGGGAAATCTGAGAGCAATTAATGCCAACACATAATCCCTCCCAGTGCCTTTGAACCTAAACTTAAAATATTTTTTTGGTGTTATTTTAATGTCCCCAAATTCAAATTTCAATGTCGGCTTGTAATGTTTAATTTTCAAGAAATTAAGGATACATAGGTTACCTATAAATACAAGGTTGTTTTATCAACTCAAGTCTAAGTAACATTATCTACTGGTGAACTTTACAAGAGAAAAGATTATGATGAAAGGAATTCAAGAGTAGATTTATAAGTAATTTATTTATTGGCAGCAATCATTAAAGCCAAGATTCAAGTATCAAAATCCACATCCATTGAAGTCATTTCATGCAAGATCAAGAACAAGATTTCAATCTTCCAAAGGTTTATTCAAGGGTTTGGTGAGTTGTAACACAAGATTGTTCATTCATCATTCCTCTCATATTTCATTATTTCAATTCAAGGTTTAATTACCAAAATGGGGTTTGATCAAGGATAACCTCCATTCAACTCAAAAACAAACAATTTTTCCCTTTTTTGTTTGTGTTGTAGATCTTAGGTTGAACAAGGATTGAAGATCTCTTGAAGAGAAAATTTAGAAAAAATTTCAAAGTTGCATGAAGTTGTCAACATTGTCATCAATCCATAGAAACTCACCTACAAGATTTATTTATTACTTTTCAACACTAAAACCTAGATAAAAAAAAAAGCTACAAACTGACATCAAAGGCTCTTGAAAGCCAGTTGAAACCTTTACACAAAGACCCATTTTTCTATAGGTGAATGAGTCCTAGTTAGCCTCTTCAATCTACATTTTGGTGGTAGGTACAAATCACTATGCCATTTCTAGATCCGTTGGAACTTTTTTTTTCTATCTATATTATACTTTAAATTGATGTTTCAAGTTTGAATTGGCATGATCGATTTTATTTACTATTTTAAGTTTTTCTCCCAAAATTTTTGTTCAGGCTACTACCCTCATCCTCAATCATAAGGGGCTATGGGTAGGATCATCATGGAAAAAATAGGCCCTTAAGTGGTGATGAAAATTCAAAAAAATCAGAGTTAGGGAGCTTAAAATTTGAATAAGTTATCTATATTATTTCAAAATATGTAAGAATATAATTTGTAGCAAATTGAATGTAGTTTCTAAACTACTAGGTTTATTTTTTATTTTTAAAATCTATTTGGTGAAAATTCAAAATTTCAATGCAGTAGTACATAAATTTCAAGGAAAAAATAAGAAGTAGGTGTCTGTCTAACCACCCTCACCACAATAAAATGATAATATTATTTTATAAGATTATAGATATAAGTAGAGGACTCATGTCCCGATGTGATGCATATTTTTTTGTAATTTTTTTCCAAGTAAATAATTAATTATGAATTTTTTATTACAACTTTAAAAAAATATAAAAACTCGTATGTCTAACCACCTTAACTTGGTCAAAACTTAATGATTTTTTTTTTTTTTTAATCCTATACTATTCAAAACATAGAATGACACATGTTTTAGATTCAAAAAATGTGATACCATTTGAAAGCTATAGATGTTTTTCAATCAACCTATCAATCAAGACTTTAGTCATAATTCAAATAGAAAATCAATAATATTTATTTATTAAATTCAAATTAAAACATAATTTATATTGGTGGAAATTTGAGAATCTCCTTTAAAAATCCTTTTCGTTTCATCAATTTTGGGTTAAAAAAATCGTTAGCTACATACTCTACACATACCCATCATATTGCCACTTTTTGGCCCATCATGATCCTACACATACCCAAAGAAATCAGTAGATTCTCACATTGAGTTGACTCACCTAAAGGTTATAATTCAATTCTTTATGTGGATCTCATTTTGTAATGAACTAAAGGAAAATAGGTCTATCCATTATCATATATCATTTTTGTGAACCCCCCTAACTTAAAACACCCCTATTTTTCTATGTTTCATTGTGGTGAACTTGACATTCTTGCACTATGAACTTTATGAATTTGGGGTCCATTCAAACCCTAAATCTATGATTTACATTACATTGCATTTATTTTCATTTCATTTAGGGTTGTTTACTTGCATTAGTTTGCATCTCATCTAGGGTATTAGGTTTGCATTTTGTATTCTCTAAAATCTAAAAAACTAAAAAATTTCATTAATTTTGCATAGTGCTTACATAATATTGCATAATAAATCACTTAAATAAAAAAATTAAATCAAAATTGCATCTCCACTTAGGTCTTTTTTCTTTTCATTTAGCATCATTTAGATTTAATTTTTCAAAAATCTCAAATTGTAACTACTTGTTTGCAACCAAAATCTGGAGACATAAAAATTAACTCAGAAATCTATAATATAATTTTTTAATACCCTCATAGAAGACCCATTCACCCATGGGTGAATTATTCCTTAATCAGGCCCATTTCTAAAGTTTTGGGCACTAAATACTCTTTGTAGATGCATTTTGTGTTTCTACATTTAGCTTTTTGTTTTAGTTTCCAAAATTTTTATTTTTCACAATCATCTTGTGCATTAGGTTTACTTGGTTAAATTGAGTGCATTGTTTCAAAATAAAAAATTGGAATCACAAGACACCATTTTTAGGTCTTTGCATAGTACAATCAGAAAACTATCTTGTTTAAAATTTGGAAATTCCTACCAATTTGCATTACACTTCCTATTGTTGATTGTTCCTTGGATATTGTCCATTTTGGGTGCACCTTAGTTATGATGAAACTTGAATGAGCTTCACAACCTTATGTCTTATTTCCAACACTCTAGTGAGACTTACCTAGATACACTCATGTCATCCCATGCTAGTACATCCATTTTGGATTTTTAGTTCTCTAGATCTTTTACTCATGTGTTGACACTAGTAAAACCATCATGGATCATACCCTTTACACCTTATTTACTATGATCTCCTTACCAAAAAATAATGCTACTAATGTTTATATTCATCAATGGTTGCTAATGTCCCTCAAGGAGAACTAATAAAAATGGTTTAAGGATTAGAGAAATTGTAAAACTTTGTGAGTTCTAAATACATTGTTGGTACTATGACTCTTTTTCATAGATAACATGAGGAGAATGATTGATAATGAACTAGGAATAGAAGTTGTGTGTAGCCTATCTCATATCATTAATAAACATGTCCCTACAATTACTAGTTGTGATCAAACTTTAGGATATACTCAAAGTCAAGGTGGAAATCCACTCCCCCCTTCCACAACTATGACCTCTATTCTAACATACAGTAATCCAACTATTACTACAACCATATAACCCACTAGAAAATTCATTACTACCTTAGGTGTTTCCACTAGGAATCCCTTTAGCTTTGTGCATTCAAATCTCATATATCCTAACCCATCTCCCCTCATAAACTTACAATTCACTTGTCCTCCAAATACATATACACCTCCACCATATTCACCTCCATCTCAAACCATAAACAATGATCCTATCCTTAACCAACTCTTACAAAGTGCTTCATCCCTCCAACAAAAAATTGCTACATTAAATCAAAATCAAAATGGCCAACCTTCATAATATGCCAAAAGAAACCCATTATCCTTGGAGATATTGAGAACAAAAATGCCACAAGACATAGATATTCCTAGATTTGATAAATATGGTGGGAAATGAGATCCTATTAGCCATGTTTCCGCATACACAACCATATGTAGTGACTTAATTTTTGGGGATAAACTCTTGGCTAAACTCTTCCCTAGATCCTTGAAAGACATTTCCTTGGAATAGTTTTGTTTCTTACCAAATAACTCAATACATTCATTTAATGAAATTTTTTATTCCTTTCTTAATAATTTCCATGTGCACATGGGTTCTAAGATGACCTTAGCAGGTTTAATGAAATGAAGCAAAAGGATGATGAAAAGGTCATTGAATTTATCTCTTGTTATCAATTTTTTTTACTCACAAATCAACATGAGTCCTGATTCTTGAGCCTAATATCCAATGAATTTTCATTGAAAATTTGCAACATAAGATACAAGATAAGATTGGGATGATGAAATTTCCCTCCTTCACACAATTGTGAATATCTCTTCATGATTACTAAAATTTGGTTAGTAGTTGTGAACTAAAAACTCCTTCTAATTGTCTTGAAAATCTAAATCCATTCCTCAAAACCAAATACCAATCATTTAAGAGACCAAATAAGGGCTTTATACAACTCAATTTCCCTCAACCAACTCAAAATATTGACTCCCAAGTGGCTACTATAAAAATAACAAATACATATATATTTGAGGAGATGAGTAGACAATTTACCCCTCTATCTAATACCCTTCATTCCATCATGTTGCAACTCTTAAAAAAGAACTTAATTTCCTTACCTCCTATGAGAGCTCCTGATCTGACTAAGCCTTTACCTCCAAACTATAAAAAAAAATCCTTTTGCCATTATCACTGATGAAATGGACATTATACAAAACATTGTAAGCTCATATGAAGAGTATTGTGTAAGACCTCATTGATTCTAATCACATTCAAATTGGTGGTGTTAAATATCAAGGTAATAAACTTTTGTTGCCCCTCCCAACCAAAATTTACAAATCTTTACCAATCCTATGCTGAATCATAACATCTTTTTCAAAGCTAGTGAAAACAAGAATAATGTGATGAATTTTGACATGAATAATAACAACATGAATGATAATGGGGAAAATACTATGGATAGTATGATTGGAATCATTCAAGTTCAACCTCGTAAGGGCCTAACCAATATATCCCTTGGCATTGCTTTCTCACAAAATGACATCATTAAACATGCACCTAATGGTCCTCTTTACATAGCTAGAAGAATCAATGATGAGCCTATTAATAAGATACTAATCTATCAAATTTGTGTAGAGAATATGATAACTGAAGAATTATTGTTTTTGTATGAACTTTATCAAGATATTTATGAAAAACCAAAAGAATGGATTAAAAAACATAATGGTTTTTCTTTCCCTATGATAGGTTTGATAAAAATTCCTCTAAAAGTTGAACCTAAACAATTGAATGTCTCATTCTCCATTATCCCAACATTGGATCAATTTCATGTGAAGTTAGGTTACCCATGGCTTTGCTCCACGAAATTCATCCCATCAGTCATTCACAAATGTTTGAAGTTTCCATTTAATAATCAAATATTTATTGTGCACCATAATGGTTTTAATCTTGTGTCTTCCCATGGGAATTTCTTATTGGATTTCTTTAGGCCCAAACCTATGGAACCTATTAGGCCTTGTGAAGAATTCTTTTTCAAATCTTATCAAAATTTTAAGGAAAAGTGCATAGCATAATTATCACTTGCCAATATGCATCAACCCATGATTGAGCCAAAATCCCTTCCAAGTAACCAAGACCAAACCATATAAAATCATTCACCCATTTCGTATAAGAGACCAAGAGATAACCAAATAAGTTTTGTTGTGCTTCCTAAAATGAAACAAGTTTATAAATTTAAAGATAAAGTGGTTGAACAACCTTGCATGGTTCCTTCCATTCATCCCTTATGGGAAGAAAAGAAACCTATGGTTGATAAACCTGCTCCTACACAATCACAACTTCAAAACCGTACAAAAAATAATCCAAATTCTAGAGCGTAGGTGTAGATATGTCATGTTATTGCTCATTAGTTACAAGCAAAAGATGAATCAACAACTCAAGCAATGCATGCTGATTCTCCACCTTCGTTGAAACAATAAAATCCTATATATCGACCACAAAAAGAACAAGTACCTTTTATGGTTATTATCATTAGATCTCCTATTGTGATTTAGGGTATGTATAGGATCATCATGGAAAAAATAGGTCCTTATGTGGCAAAAAAATCAAAAAAATCAGAGTTAGGAAACTTGATGTAAAAATTTGAATAAGTTATCTATATTATTTCAAAAATGTGTAAGAATAGAATATGTAGAAAAATTTAATGTAGTTTCTAAACTTACTAGGTATGCTCAAAACAAAAATCTATTTGGTGAAAAATTTGAAATTTCAATGCAGTGGTACTTAAATGTCAGAAAATATGTTAGGTGTCTATTTAACCACCCTAACCACAATAAAATGACAATATTTTTTATAAGATTTTACATATAAGTAGAGGACTCATGCCCCAATGTGATGTATATTTTTTTGTAATTTTTTTCCAAGTAATTAATTAATTATGAATTTTTTATTACAACTTTTAGAAAAATATAAAAAACTCATATGTCTGACCACCTTAACTTGGTCAAAACTTCATGAAATTCATTTTTTTTTAAATCTTATAGTATGTGAAGCATAGAACATGACACATGTTTTGGATTCAAAAAATGTGATACCGTTTGAAATTTATAGTTGTTTTTCAATCAACCTATGAATTAGGACTTTAGTCTTAATTTGAATAAAAAATGAATAATAATTACTTATTAAATTCAAATTAAAGTATAATTTATATTGGTGAAAATCTGAGAATTACCTTTAAAAAACATTTTTATTTCATCAATTTTGGGTAAAAAACAAGTCATCAGCCACATACCCATCATATTGCCACTTTTTGGCCCATCATGATCCTGCACATACCCTTTACTTGGATGATGATGATGATGATACTACTAAGATTGATGAGGAAGTGCATAATGAGCTGAATTTATTGTTTTCCTCTTCCATGAGCTTAAATGATAATATCCATGAAGATCCTCCTAAAAAGAGTGACCCACCACATGTTGAACCTGGTGATGTCCCTAGTACAACACTTGTTGTTGTCCCTTTGGCTAGTTATCCACCTTTCGCATATGATGAACAAGATTGGGATATAGATGAACTACTATAGGTTGGCTCATATATTCCTTAGTTGTCTTTTATTTGTCTTCTTTTTATGTTATTTCTGTGTAATTGCATTGCATAATGTGATCCCCTGTATCATTTTATTGACATGTCTTTATGTTCATTCCTCTATTTGTACCTACATTCTTCTATATTTCATAAACCTTTATCTTTTCTATTGTCTTCTATTTTCATTTTGGGGATATGCAAGGCATCGATACATTTAGGTCTTTTCCATGTTAACCCAAAAAAATAAATTATTTTCACTCTTTATGTGTCATTTTTCTAGTTCTATGAGTATTTTGGGAATAATGAAAATTTTGAGATCAATCATATTACTATAGAAAAGACATATACTGACCCAAAATCCATGGATCCCTTGTTCGTTATTTTGGGATTTCATTTGGGGGAAACCCCTTTTTCATGACATAGCTTCATTTGGAAACATATGCTTGACATAGGGATTTCCAAATAAGATCTCATGTATTCTTGTATTCTTTATTGTTTAGCATCTATCATTTTCTACTTTAAATTAATTGCCCACAACATGGTGTTTAGCAATTTCTTTAAATTGGGGGCATACATTGGCATTATCATTTTGATTATAATTAATGTTTCTTAGTGCGGTATTCTACTTCTTGTGACATGTGTCTTCTTCTTGGTGACATTATGATTGATGTCCTTTAAGAGTGTGACCTTTCTTAGCATTTGGCATTCCTTTTAGTGGTAATGTTATGATTTGCATTCTCTAATTTGTGAATCTTTTATCCTTTGACTTGTACTCTCTTGGTGGTGATGTCAAGCACAATGTTCCCTAAGGAGATACCTTACTTGAACTAAGCAAAACCCCTTTAAATATTATATTGCATGTATCAAGGAAACCAAGTATAACATAAATTTCTTACCAATGGAACCTTTTTCATGAGTTCCTAGCATAACACGACTTGCTAGATTTGTGACCATCTCTGTGGAACTTTATCAAAGTTATCAGGAGGTATAAATTTGGTATGGTTAGCTAGCCACTTCATGGAGCTCACCTAGTGGACAACAAATTTCACTAGCTAATGTGAGTTCATGCCATTTGCATAGTGGACAATGGGTTTCACTTGTAAATGCTTTTGGACAAGGGTGATCCAACATAACTAGGTTAGAATTGCATTGAAAAACAAAAATTTCTTGGGTGCTCAAAAATATTTTGTGGGGGTTCGCTAGAACCCTTTAAGGGTTTGCTAGAAGAGGGGGGTTCAATTGAAGGGGGGATTTGCATGAACCCCATGTCAACAATGTTTTTATATAAAAAATGAATTTTATTTTTTATTTAATATTATTTTAGGGGGTTCTAGAGAACCCCACTTATAGTGAACCTCCCCTTCTAGTGAAGAGGAGTTCTCTAGAATCCCCTTGTTTTTCCCTTGCCCCCTCCATCTATAATTTTATGCAAAATTTTGGGTTTTGAAGCTCTAGATGAGGATGAAAATAGAATCAACCTGACAAATCCATTTGGAGTATTATATTCCTCGAAACAAGCTCTCCATCAAATATAATTTTAATATATAATTTTGTTTTATTATGTATTTTAGTTTAATCAAACAATATGTTTTTCACCGAAAAATCAAGCTCTCTATTTTGCACATGTGGAAAATAAGTAGATTATAAAAAAAAATGAAAAATATCTAGGTGCTTGGTATTGATGTTCTTGAACCAACAAAAAAAATTGAATTTCAATACATACAAAGAAAGGTTATGTGTTATACAATCCACCTATATCTAAATTGTAATTGGTTTGACTTCAAAACTTAACTAAGAAAAAAATATTCAATAAAAAACTATGAAACCAAATGTAGATATCATAGTAACTACAAATCTTTTCTTTTTTTAAAAAAAAAAAAAAGAATTTTAACCTTCATAGAAAAGTTGTGTTATATGTTGAAAACCACTCTTTAAAAATGGTGTTTACTGTTAAAAAATAATTTTTGAAAGAGATAGAAAAATAAATGTAATTTGATTCCAATTTTTTTAAAAATATATATTTAGAATCTACAAAAAAAATGTCACAAATCTCTAGTTTGTATCATCTTCAAAACCATCATGGTTTAGTAGCTAGACAAGTGTTTGAAAGTGAAGATTTAGTTAAAAAAGTTCAATTCAATGTCAAGTTTGGCCAAAAAGTGTAATCCACTATTGTGGGATAACCCACAAATAGCTAAGGCTTGATCCAAATTGAGTTGGACAAATAGTCAAGGCTTGATCCACCATTTTTTCTTTCTTTTAGTCTTTGACATTGTATGATTGAGTATTTTGTCATTACTGTTGCATATTTAATAAAGGTATGTATCTCTTTCTGGGCCTTTGTTGGTTTTTTGTGAGATCTTAGATCTTGGGGGCTTGATCATCCTTGACCTTTTTCATCTTATATCTCCAACAATTTTACAACTAGACCTCTCTTGATTGTCTACTTTAGTTGGAGTTTGATGCAAGGTCATCCTCTCACTAAAGTGGGGGATAAATGTAGTGTAAAAAAATGTACTCCCTTACATTTTCACACTTTTTTTGGGTCCCCTCAATTAAATTAGACTTAATTATGCCTTAATAATCCCTGTTTTACATATACAAGCCTAATAAATTATATTTTCCAAAGGGGAAACCCAACACATAATACTTTACCTTGAGCAATGTGTGTTCTAGGAATAAGGACCTGAGACCCATTCACCCATGGGCGAATGGGTCCTCCCTAGGCCTTTGAACCTAAATTTAAAATATGTTTTTGTGGTATTTTAATGTTCACATTTGAATTCAAATTTCAATGTTGGCTTGTAATGTTTAATTTTTGGGAGATTAAGGATACATACCTATAAATAAAATGTTAGGCATTCAAGAGAAGATTTATTAGTGATTTATTGTAGAAATTAAGATCTCAAGCATCATGTCAAGGTCTTTTATGTAATCATGCATGTTTTTGGAGCTAACATTGTGTAGGTTTCAAAGATCCAAGTCAAGCATTCAAGCCAAGATTCAAGTATCAAGATCCACATCCAAGCCATTTCATGCAAGATCAAGCTCAATATTTTAGTCTTCCAAAGGTTTATTCAAGGGTTTGGTGAGTTGCAACATAGCATTGTTCATTAATCATTCCTTTCATATTTCATTATTTCAATTAAAGGTTTAATTACCAAAATGGGGTTTGACCAAGGCGAACCCCCATGCACCAAAAAAAAAAAATCCATGTTTTTTTTGTGTTGCAGATATTAGGTTGAAGAAGGATTGAAGATCTCTTTAAGAGAAAAATTGGAAAAGTTGTCAAAAGTTGCAAGAAGTTGTCAACATTGTCGTCAATCCATGAAAACTCACCTTCACAATTTATTTTAGAATTTTTGACATTATAACTCAGATCAAACAAAATCTACAAACTGACATTAGAGGCTCTTGAAAGCTAGTTGAAACCTTTACACAAAGACTCATCACCTATAGGAAAATGAGTCCTAGTTAACCTTCTAAATCTACATTTTGGTGATAGGTACACATCAATTTTCCATTTCCAAATCTACCAAAACTTTGTTGTTTCTATTTGTATTATGCTTTAAATTGATGTTTCAAGTTTTAATTGGCATAATTGAGTTTATTTACTATTTTTGGTTTTTCTCCCACTAGTGTTTTTTAGGCTAATACCCCCATTTTCAATCATAAGGAAATCAGTAGATTCACTCATTGAGTTGACTCACCTAAGGTTTGTAAGTCAATTCTTTGTGTGGATCTCATTTCCTAATGAAATAAAGGAAAATAGGTCTATCCATTATCATATATCATTTTGGAGAACCCCCCTAACTTAAAACACCCCTATTTTTCTATGTTTAGGTATTTATTTTCTTTTACCAATTATGTTTCCTCTTTTAGTAGAGCCTTTTTCATCTAGTATGCTCTTTTTTATATCATTGTCCTATCTAGTTCTACATTGAATAAAAAATTTCTCTTCTTATGGAAACATTTTTTTTTTGTAATTTACATCTTTACTGACTCAACAACCCACATTGAAACACATTCTTTGGGTGTAGAATATTGAGGCTAGGCCTTATTAGTAGAATAGATGTATTTATTGTTGGAATGATGCTATCAAATGTTCTTCTCAATAGTCTATAATTGGCCAAATTTCATTTTCATTCCTACAAGGTCACTATATTAGATCTCTACAATATTGTGGAACTTGAATCCAACTAACTTTCTCTTGCTTTGTAATTATGGGTTTTTGATATTTGCAAGAAAAATTAAATTAATAATATATACATAGCTAGAGGTGTCCAATTAAAGCACACTTTCATTGGTTGAAGGTGGGAGATAGAGCTTGTAAACAACGATAATAAATTTCTCAAAGAACTTGATATCATTCAAGCCTTTCCTAGGAATTATGAACATATTTTTAAAGCTCAAGAGAATTCTCTTTAACATGACCATGCTTTGCTAGAATATCTCAATATTTTTTCCGTATTGGTTCTCTTCCCCTAAATTTATCTCCATTGTTGATAAAGCCCCTAGCTATGATGACTTTCCTTATGAAATTTATAACTCCCTTTTGGATATTGTGGATGAGGATCTTCATAAAATATATCTTGAAGCTTTTCATATCAATTCCTTAGGAAAAATTATTAACAAAAGAAATAATAAATTCATATGTAACTTTGGTGATCTTGAAGACATTTATAATTGGATATTGATCATATTTATCAAGAGAATTCTCTTAAACATGAAATTTCTTGATAGAATGTCTCAATTTTTTTCCTTGTTGGCTCTCTTCTTCTCATTTTCTCTCCATTTTTTATAAAGCCCCCAGCTATGATGGTTTTCCTTATGAACTTTATAAGTCCCTTTGGGACTATGTGTTGATGAGGATCTTCATAAAGTCTATCTCAAATCTTTTCATGTTAATTCGTTAGGAAAATTATTAACAAAAGAAACAATAAATTTATATGTATCTTTGGTTCAATCTTGAAGACATTTATAATTAGAGGTTGATCACATTTTTCAATAGATTTCTCTTGAACATGAACATTCTTTACTAGAATATCTCAAGATTTTTCCTTGTTGGCTCTCTTCTTCTCAATTGCTCTCCATTTTTTATAAAGCCCCTAGCTATGATGGTTTTCCTTATGAATTTTATAATTCTCTTTGGGATAGTGTGGATGAGGATCTTCATATGAAATTTTGGTGATCTTAAAGATATCTATAATTGGAGGTTGATCATATTGCTCAATGTTTTTAATAAAATCATAGTAAAATTCATTGCATCAAAGTCACACCATATTCTTCCTTAAATTGTATGATACAAGGAAAAAATATTCACTAAATCTAGATATGCTATATAAATAATATCATTGTGGTTTGGGAAGGTAAAGAATGGACTCAACATTCCCATCAACAAGGCTTACTTATTAAGATTAATTTTTACAAATCTTATAATCACATCAAGTGGCTTTTTATCCTTGTCACACTTTAGGTTCTAGTATTTGTCCATCATTTAATTCAATCATTTTGCAAGATCATTTTTTATGCCTTAGTGTGTCTCATTATCAATAGCTAGGAATCTATTATTTTTCCCCTTTGTTGGTCTATCTACTAGGCGTACCCTTTGGCTCATTCTATTTCATGGTGCTTGGTTAAAGATATTTCCTTAACTAACTCTACATCACAACTTGCTAATGGAATTTTTTGTGTATTTTTTTCTTAATTTTTTTAAAGAGCAAAATAATGGTAACAAAGATCTTTATTACCTAGATATCTTTTATAAATATTCAATATCTAGTATTTAGTGGAAAAAACTTGATGCTACAAGAAATATTTTGCATAATCCTCCCTAGCTTCATTCCTATGGGTGGAAATAGATTGAACATATAATATTTTAAGGTTTTTGGACATTCTATTTCTTTTCAAGCTTCTCTAGCCACTCTCTAACAATTCATTTTATCTAGAATTGAGAATAATTTGGCTTACTAGGTTAGAAAATCCCTCTCTAATAAGGAAGTTCCAAATTTATTCTAAGATTCTTGTAGCCACACAATGTTTACTACTTTTCATGTTGACTTGTTCTAAATCTTGTTATATGAAGTTTGAAAATATTCTTAGGTACTTTCTTTAGGCCTCCTCTAAAAATTGTAAAGGTTTCATTGGGAAACTTGGGAGTATTAGTGTATCCCACATGAATATAGAGGTTTAAGCCTTATTTTTTCTAGTGCCAGGGGTTAGATTCATGTTTCAAGTGGATCATCCATGTTCTTGAGGGGAATGAGGCATGAAAATATTTGGCTCATCATTTCATTGAAATTTTAGATTTCCTTTTAGGAGACTAGCTTGGAAGGGGGTTAGATTTTACACCCTTCTCATTATTAAAGATACCATTCAAATACAAAGCATGTTTGTGGTGAAGAGTATTTGGGGAGTATGAGAAGCTAGGAAACCATAACTTCTTTGGAATGGAAATGGATTTCAGAATTATCTTTTGATTAGTCAACAATCTATTTAGTGGTCTCCACATCTTTCTACATGTGCCTCATTTTGAATCCCTTCTAAATCCTCTTATTCTAAATCTTGGAAATCTTCTTAGAGACTTACATTGGGCATCCTCTAAGAATAATAGAGTTTTTCACTAGGTGGTTTGTGAATATTATTGTCTCCCACATGATTCTATATTTTTGGGCCTTATTTCCAACTAGCACTAGGGTTTAGCTTTGTGTACTAAGTGAATCATTTATTACTCTTGAGGACAATGACACGTGAAAATATATAGTTTTCTATTGTATTTCTTCTTATTTTCCTTCTAGGAGTCCAACTTGGAAAAATGAATAACTTTCATACCCTTCTCATTATGAAAGAGACCTTTCAAATCCAAGGGACACATGTGGTGAAGTATATCTGTAGACCTTGAGAGGCTATCAAATCATAGCTTCTTTGGAATGACAATGAATTTTTCAATATTTTTTCCATTTATTAATAATTTATTTGGTCTCCCATATTTTAAACCCAAAATTTCCCTCTTGCTAAAACTTCATGGGTTTCTTCCTTGAGGTTTTCCAAAAAAGGGATCAAGGTTATCCTTGATCTCATTTCTAAAATTACCAAGGATATGGGTAAAATCACAAACCTGTGTCACACTTCTGACCAAAATAATAATTCTGAGTGATTTTTTTTTTACTGGTATATTTTTGGCTGAGTGGGTTTCAGTTGAATCCATGGGGCAATGTCATGACACTGATGTGGTAGTACCTTTCTGGCCCAAAGCCACATGACCGAAAATGTATCGACCGAAACACTAATAATATTTTTTTTTAAAAAGACTAGAGCCCAACCAATTTGCATGCTCGAGTGAAATGTTTTGAGGAAAGAGCTCGTCGTTCGAAGTGAATATTACCCATGTGATAAATACCCAGGTTCCATTTTGTTTTATCTTATGCTACATGTGTTTTGTGAGCTTTTCTAGTAGGTAAAGGTGTGGTGTTTGAGTTAGGGTTTGTGTGATTGGTGAAGTAATTATGTTGTTGGTTGTTTTATTTGTTGAATAGTGTTGCAAATTATGGGTGTTTGTGATTTAGATGAAACAAATGCATATATGTTTTTGATTTGTATTGAGGAACAATAAATGGAAAATTTTGTTATTTAAACTATGTAAGAAATTTTCTATGGTTAACTAGAAATATGGGGTTTTAGTTTCCAGATTATAAAAATGGAAATTTTTGGTTTAAATTTGGGGTTTTGAATACTAGGTTTATAAAAATTGAAATAAGTGTTCTATTAGATTGAGATGTGTTTGACTCGTAAACCACAATGTAGGGTTTGACCTTGAGAAACTTCATGCTAGAAATATCTCTACACTTTTGATTAGAAGGTTGAACCCAACTCTCCTTTCAAGTAAAATACAAATTTACCAAGAATAATTTTCAAAGAAAATGTCCCCTCCAGTTTCTCCCACTTCTCAATAGAAGCTTTGGCTCTACATACAAGAAATTGCATCACCAACATGTTAGGGAGAAAGTGATATGCACATCACAAAATTATAGGGTGCTAAAAGTTATAAATACCTTGCAATTGAGAAAAAATTTGGAGATGTATCCTTGTTTTCTAGCTAAAGTGTTTCCTATATGGTATGTGTTGATTGTGATGGACCTTCTAATCGGGAAAATGATAGAACTTGGTATTGGACATTTGGCATAATCCTTCTAGTAATATCTTGTTCTAATCCTTGCCAAGAATCTCTTCAATTAGATACAACTTTGTACACATTTGATTCTCCTTTAGAATTTTCAGAATAATCTAAATAAATTGATCCATTACATCAATTGGAAAACCATCCATGGAGCCCCATATTAAATTTTGGGTTCAGAATTATATTTTCCACTGCACTAGGTAATTTCCTTTCGCCATCCTATAACAATTCATAAAACATCCAATGTCAATTACTTTCAACATAGAATTTGTAAATGACCGATGAAAAACTCTAATATAGCTATATTACGGTAAATGAGTAGAAAACAAGTGAAAAGAAATGGAAAATCAAAGAATGGATCCAAGGAAAAAACATGATTGTAGTTCTGACTTAATCCAGAACTTTTA
>VDFB02153014.1:40301-89839 GCA_007258455.2 Sequoia sempervirens | reverse complement strand
ATGAACAAGTCACCTCGCAAGATTGGCACACATGGGTTTGAAGGCCACCACTCTCCCTTGGATGGTGTTGTAGAATAGGGCTAGCATGCTCAATGACACTCTGGGTCAAAGCGCTAATCGCCTACAATGTCTCTGCGTCGACACTATCCTTCATAACGGAAGGGATAACAACATGCTCATGAGGCGGCCTAGCGAGAGCTCGCCTCCGGCCGTAGAGATGGGGCCGCACCAAGTCTATCTCGAGCCGCACTTCACCCCTCCCGAAGTCCTCATATCAAATAATATTTTTTCAATATGAACTCACCATAGTTTCCTAATGAAGCTAGCCGACTTCACAATTGTTGTATTGGTGGCAATCAAATACCATTTAATACCCCATCATAAAAATAGTTCCTAATCTATTGGTGGTGGCACCAATGAATAGGAAACCTCTTCGCATTGAGGGTAAGATTTTGATTTGTGTTTGGGTCAATGAATAATGAGCACAAATCACCTTTTGTAATTTTTAAATCCTTTACATCTTTATATGATAGTTTATCCGCGTAATAAGCCCTAGCTACCTTCCTCCTATCTTACCATCCAATTATTTGTTTGCTAATTGAATCTACATTTTTTAATATATCTTTCAATGAACTTGTTAGGGTCATTCTTTCCATGGTTGAACCATTTGGATCACTCAACCTACTAATTAAATCTTCAATTTGTTTTTTGTTGTTCTCAATTTCACTCATTAAAATTTGTTGAGTACTAGGAGGATGTTGAGTGATTGGTGGAGGAGGTTGTTGTTGTGGTTGATTTTGTTGTCGAGGATTTTGTTCTTGAGGATTTGGTTGCTCTTCTTGTTGAAGATTTTGACGGTTTATAGGTTGATTTGCATCTCCTACAAATTCAAAAAATAAATATCAAATACAACCTAAAACTAACAAATTTAAAACAAAAATCAAACAATCCTTACCTCTCACACCTCCTCCTCATCGTGGCACCATCCTTGCAATGAAATAGCAATCGTTGATGAATATTTTTTGCAAAATACCTCCTCCTAGAATGCGAGCATGATAAAATGGGGGTTTCAAGACTACAAGCACAACAAAAACACAATCGAAATGCAAGAATGAATGTGTTTCAATTTTTTTTTGCTTTTAACATGTCATGTAGTGCGAACACGTTATAACGCGCTCGCATTATAACGCACTCATGTTATGAATTTTCAAAACTTTTTTTAAAAAGTGGCCACAAATTGGCTACCCACCTCCATGCACCCGCCCCGTCATCTAACCAAATCGACAATTCCAATGCATCTGGATGGGTAGGTTTATGCTAGGAAAGGTTATATTTCACACTCAAACATGTTTAAACAATTTGAGCTACATTGTACTGACGAAGTCTCTTAAGAGACCAAAATGCAAAAGGTAGCAAATTTTGACTTGAGTGATTACTCAAAAATCATGTTACTTAGAAAAATTGTCTAAGGCTATGGAATCAAGCAAGGCCCCTCTATAATAACTTCTCTTGGTTTTTGATATCTCTGAGGTGTTTTCTTGTGGTGTCAAGTTTTCGATTGATGGAAAATGGTTCAAGTGCATGTAGTGTAAAGTTACAAGGTGGTGTAACTTTCGTTATGTTCAGCATGCAACCAAACTGATAGTTCCAATGCATCCAGAGGGGTAGGTTTATGCTAGGAAAGGTCTTGTTTTGCACCCAAACATGTTAGAACTATTTGAGCTATATTGTATTGTGAATGTCCCATATGAGGTATTCCCTCATGGAGGGATAGGTCTTTTATTTGTAATTTTATGTCAAATGAAAACGTGACATGTGTACCTTGCCTAAATCTTGTTGCTCCCTTGTCTTATAAAAGGGAATTCAAGGCCTTTTGCATGGGATGATTGATCAATTTTAGAGAGTTTTGTAGTACATAATGCAAAGAAATAAATTTTGAGTCATTTTCTAGGTTGTAGAGTCTAGTCGTGGTTAATTTTGAAAGAATTGTATGATAGTACTATCATTTTTTAATACACTAGCATATTTCTAAATCCAATCTTCTCCTTTTTTATACTTTGAACACTAGTTATGAATGAAATGAATCAAAGATATTTCAATTCATCTACATTGTCTTTCCTATGGATGTTTATTTTTTATTAATGCTCTTGTTCAAAGAATAAGTTAAATGCTTTAATAGAGGTATAGATTTGTGTGGATGTATACAAGGATCTGATAAGTATAATTGGTTAATAATTTTGAGTTTAATGGTGTAATGCATCATTAAATAGCTCTATTATGTTTAGGGGGGACATTGTTATGCATTTTCAATTACATTGGTTATGACTCCATGCCCTAGGTTAAGGCATCAATCACTAAAGTTGCATCTATGTTGCATCTCCAGGGTCTTTCACACACAAATACTATAAATATTTAAATTCAATTATGTTTGTTGTTGAAAAGTCTTATGAAATATCATGTTCGACTATTGTGAAATATTAAATGCTTAAATAGATTGCCAAATCTTTGCATTTCTATAATTGTCAAGCAATTATGTGTAGGGCATATCTGTTGTTTACAATGTTCAGGATAAATTGGCATAGGAGATCTTGACAACATTGTATGGTATCACCCTCCCAAGTTTTGCAAAGCCCAAAGCATAGAGGGAAAGTTATTTCAACTTTCACATGTTCGTCGACCAATCCCTCCAGATAATTAACAATTGAAAATGGAAAAACCATAGATTATCTATGAGATTTGGTTTGGAATTATAAACTACCAACAATTCACACTTGTTTGAGATGGTTTTAGTTATAATATAATTTCATGTGCTATATTTAAACTTTGTTATACTATCTCTTTCTTTGGTATTGTTCCTTGATTGAAGATTAAAGAATAGTATTTATTGTTGCAATTTAGTTATAGTTTTGGGTGTAAAAATATTAGTGTTTCAAGAAATTAACAAAGATACTTCAGATGGTTGATGCATCAACAAGGTTCAACACCATTAAAGATAGCCATATTATTCATACTCTACTAATTTTATTACTATAGCCTATACAATTTAAGTATTTTTTATTTTATTGTATTACAATAATTAAAATTAATTCTTGGTTGTGTTCGGAGGTCATACTATCTTTGGTACTATTGTTATGATAATACCAGCACTATGATCTATTATTCTCTTTTCTAGATATTATATGAATTATCATTATTCTTAGAGCTTAGTTTAGATTATTGTAAATTTCTAGACTACAATATTTACTCCATGTCAAGCCATACTTCTCCATCATTAGTCACATTGCAATCTAATATGCTAGGTCAAATCTACAACTTTCTACTTGTCATATTTATGAGTTTTTTTGTGTGAGAATTTTGGGAAGAGTTACTATTTTTTGTTCATTGCAATGTGTTTAGGTTTCCAACACATCTCTAAAAATCTACTAGTTAGAGGCATTTTCATTCACAATATTTTGCATAAAATTTTCTTATATTTATAATTCAACTATGGATTTAAAGGATATTTTTGTAATGTTTTCGAATTTAACAGTATCAATTTTGTTATGTAAGATTTTGAGCAATTTATCAAAAAAAAAAAAATTAATCTTAATTTGTAAGTCTAGATGGTTTTGTTGCCATGGCATTAGAAGATCAATTTCATTTCCAACTTGCACACAACTTATCACTGATAAAATAGTTTTACAATCCCCCAAGCTCTCACCTTGTCCAATCTAAAAATTTAGTGATCAAAAAGTGTTGAAGGTTTATGTATTTTCATTATAAAATTATAAAAATCTAGAATATCCAACTTGATACATTACACAAAATAAATAAATTGAATTTTTCAAAGAGTGTTCATGATCTATTAGTAAACAAGATAATCTAATTAATTTCCAAAATCAGTTCAAGAACATGGTTTATATGGGGAAGTTCAATGACTAGATGACTGCAATTTTTATATAGAATTAGACCTCTTAAAGTATTCTTCACATTTAGATAAGTATTTTAGAACTCTTATTGACATTGAAATGTGATGTGAAGTCTTATTGCAAGAGAAAAATCATTATTCATTTCACTACATACGTTTAATTACATTTAGATAAAGAACAATTTTCAGATGTGTTTCAAAAGATAATAATTATGTGCTTACTCAAATAACATTTCTCAAACAATTTTAATATTTTACACACAAAATCCTACACTACACTGAATGAAAAAGTAAATAAAAGATAAATGAAATTATTACATCAAACAAAACTAAACAATTTCGTGTTGGAGATTATCTTAATGATTAGGCACAAATCCTTGTTTTTAAGTTAGTCGCAATAAAAAAGATGCATATAACAAAACCTCATTGGAAGTCAAGCATGGCAAATACAATATCTTCATTTTTCATGTTCTAAAAGAAGAGTCCCTCTGGATGGTACAATTAGAACACTTTAAGAGGCATGAGAATCAATTCCAAAAGCTCTGGATTAAATTTAGTGAATCTCTACTAACAAAATTTTTAAAGAGATCTAATCTCCTATTTCACCTCCAAAATCTACTAATCTCAAATAGTACAGAAAAAAAATTGATTGTGTCTCCTTAAACATGAATTTCCCTTAAAATATCTGCAATCAAGAAGAAAGGAAGAGGTGGCAATTGAATACTTACTGTCGTTGGCATTGAACCTGTTCAATACTATAATGGGCTTCTTTTTCATGTATCGCCCAACACCATTACTTCAATCTCACCTACAACCATTATAAGTTAGATTTCAATCTTTATAATCAAAATTTAATAGTATTAAAGATATAATATCTTCACAATTGATGTTTTTTTAATTAATATTTTAGATTATATTTCATAATCAATTATAGAACAAGAATAAAAATAAATCAATTGACATTATTATCAGTTATATTTTATATCTTGAGATAAGGGATCTAGTTGATTAACTAAAACATCTTGTTACAGACAAAAAATCATGACTACCCAATTCCTCCAATATATATATATAAAATCATGACTACCCAATTCTTCCAATCTATATATATATATCCTCAATTGTCTTCATCTGGTAGGACAGTTGCCGCCATGAATGCATAGTTCAAGTACTTCTTTAGTTTATATCCCTTGTGATGTTTTGTCTGAGGTGTAATAAGGATTTGGCGGCCTTTGTACTTGACCTTTGTCTTAACTTGTTCTCCTACATATACCCATCTGCGACACTCCACATTTTTTCTTTAAAAATGTTCCTCGATTTGATCAACCTTCTTTTTATAACTGAAAAAAGAAAAAGAAGTCGTTTATGTTGTGCATGGTCTCCTCCAGAAGATGCTTTCTCAGTTTCCTATTGAAACTGACAAGTGAAAGCAAATGGCTCAAATGGTTGCCACTGTCACAGTTGTTTTTTAAAATACTTATTTTCACATAGTTGACAGAGTGAGGACATGCATAAACGAGGAAGAAGGCATATAACGACTTGAACAGGAGGGCAAAAGAAATTGAAATGTGAAAATGGAATTGAAATTAAAAGGATAATAGGGTTATAGATGAAGTTCAGTGTAACAAGTTAAGTGAACTTATAATATTTCTAGATGAATAATAAATACAAAGCTTAAAATATTTCTAGATGAATAATAAATACAAAACAAATCTTTTGTGGTGGCATTCACAAGCATTCAAATAATTGTTGTCAAATTCTAAAATAATGTTATGAGAGTGTTTCAAAGATCAAATGTTTGAAGAACACTCATACAAGATTGTAGCTCAATCAAAATGAAGAAGAAGAAGAAGAGAAATGATAGCTTGTATTGTTAAAAGTGAGGAAAATGAAAGACTCGTTTATAAATTTTTGATGATAATTGGTCAAGAGGAAGGTGAAAACATATTAGGTAGGTTGTATTGTTAAAAGTGAGGAAAATGAAAGACCCATTTATAAATTGCTGGATGATAATTGGTCAAGAGGAAGGTGAAAACATATTAGGTATCAATTGGCATTTAATTTTGGAGGTGAAAGGAGGATAGGACATGGCTGCCCTAATGGATGCTATTAACTATAGCAATGACCATCCAATCTACAATATTTTTTTTTGGAGAAGAAAGGGCATCAACAGCCATTAGCTGGTGACGGTTTAAACTTGGTTATCTATAAAATTTGATATTTAAATAAGGGGCAGTAGCGGATCACTACACATGAAGAGTGATAGAATTATTAAAGGAGTTAAAAAGGATAACTACTACATAGGACTTGGATAAACAAGGAGAGAAGAAATGGGAGAAACATGTGGGCACAAGAAAAATGAAAGGAACAAGGATTAACTAAATTTATAGGACATAAAAAAAGATAAAAGAATCTTACACAATTTTCATAATTATATTGTTTGCACACTTTAATAAGTTGATGACTTTTTGAAGAAAATAAGCACATTAAAAGTGAAACATAGATAAGGGGGTATAGGGTGTGATGGTAGGTTCACCAAAATGAAATGATGATCTAGGACACCCTCACTTTTCCTAGTTTCATTAGAAAAAGAGATCTCCCAAAGGTAGAATTGACATTCAACCTTGAGGTAAGTCAACCCTATTGGAAAAGATCTGTTGTTTTCTTATGACTAAAATGCACTTTTGGGAGATAAAATTAAATGCCTTAATAAACTCGATTATGTGACCTAAAAACTGTATTGCATAGTATTATGATATCGTGCAAATATAAATAGTAACTTTCAGGCAGATCTGAGAAGGGAAGAGTGGTATGTACTTGGCTCCAAAAGTGGGTTTTGAACACTGTTGAAGGACAGATTCGCCCTAGGGTGAATGGATCTATGTACAATAGTCCAAAATCTGATTTCATAGTCCTCAAATTCCACTGTCGAAAAGTCATAAATAAAAAGTATCTGAGTTTTTGTGGCTTGACAACTTTGGCAACTTTACAAAATTGCTCTTTTGATCTATTTTCAATCCTTCTTCACCTGCAAATCTACACACATAAATAGAGAAAAAAATGTTTTTTTGGTGAATAGGGGTTTGCCTTGGTCAAACCCTGGTTCGGTAATCAAAACCTTGATGATGAAATAGTGATAAATGGAATGAATTTGATGAATGAACAAAGCTATTTCACAACTCACCAAACCCTTAATGGCTACCTTTAGAGGACTGAAATCTAAAACATCTCTCTATGGATTGGATCTTGCTTGAATTGGCTTGAATAATTGCTTGATTTGATGCTTGAATGCTTGCTTGAATTCTTGAAACCTGCAACACAATGTTAGCTCCAAAACATAATATGAACACACATGAACTTTGACATGATGATATGATCTTGAATTTTGTTGTAGATGACTGATAAATCTTCTTTTTAATGCTCTTGACAATAATTTTTGCTCTAGGAATGCTTGCATAAGGTGTGTTAGTGCTTCTAGGTTTGAATTGATAAAATAACTATGTATTTATAGGTGTTTATCTAATTTTCTAAAAATCAGATTCCACAAGCCAACATTTGAAACTCAAATTTGAATCATTAAAATGCTACCAAAAACATATTAAAAATTAGGTCTTGGCAAGGTAAAACTACAAAGTTGTGTCACACTTTTAGCCAGCTTATCAACACAACTAAATTTTAGTATTTCTAACTAAAAATAAATTTTGGTAAAACATATGATCTAGTAAGATTAATTTTAGCTAAGTTAAATATTTTCACATTTTTTTCAACTAAAATTATAGGGTAAATACATATATAACACTACTTTAAAGCTAATTTACCAAAAAAATATGATTATTTGAGAGATTTGATGTTTCAACAACTCCTACTCACGTAAATAATATTTTTTAAATATAAAAAATACCCTTTTGTAGACCCATAAGTGTAGTCTTAAAAATATAGATATTTTAATAGTTTAATTATTATTTATATTTTATTTTTTATTTTTACCAAAAGTAGGTTATTAACAAAAAATATTAGGTTGATTACCATATCAAGAAAAAATACTAAGACTTATTAAAAAAAATATGATTCACTAGATAAAATAATCTATATCGAAATGGTATTTTTTTTCTATTTTAGATATAAATATTTAATATAAAAGTTGACATCGAATGGAAACAACTATGTTTTAATACACAAACATTTTAATATTTATTTAAAAATATATATTTATCAAAATTAGAAAAAAATATATCCATGCACTAAAGTTTCAAGTTATAAACACACACAAAAAATTTGAAGGAAAAAAAATAAAATTTGCTATATAAAGATTGGTGTCTCATGTAACTTCATTTTTTTAACATTTTATCAACTAAATTATAGTGTTCATTTATAAAAAAATATTTTAAATTTTTTTATTTTTTTAAATACAAACATAAATATACTAAAAAATACACATTTTCTTAATTTACATAATTTAAAAATTCAAAACATATATGTCACTTTTTAGTGTTTTAAGTTTAAAAGTTAGATCAGTGTTGGTTGTTTCCTTTATAAAATTGTGACACAACTTTATACTTTTACGGGTGGCACTTAAGGAGGACCCATTCGCCCTTGGGAAAATGGTTCCTGCGACCTAAATCCAAGACACACAATTTCCAAGGTATTTAAATTAATGTTAGCATTTGTTTAATGTAAGTTTCCCTTTTGAAAAACGGAAATAATAAGGCTTAGGAATGCATAATTTAGGCAATTAGAAGCTTAATTAAGTTAAATTAATTAAGGGAAAGCAAATCTAGTGTGAAAATGTAAAGGAGTACATTTTTCAACACTACATTTAGCCCCCACTTTAGCGAAACTCACACTAAAGTAGACAAATAAATCAAGAGATGTCTAATTGTAAAATTGTTGGAAAGATAAGATGACAAAGATCAAGGAGGATGATCAAGCCCCCAGATCAAAGATCCCATGGAAAATAAACAAAGGCACAAAGAGACATATGAATGCAACAATGACACAAGATACACTTCTTCAAAGATAAAGAAGAAAAAAATGGATCAAGCTTCAACTATTTGTCCAAATGATATGGATCAAGCCTAGGTTGTTTGTCCAAAGATATGCTCACATGGGATAGTGCAGTCTAATATACACTAGGTGAGCCCCAAGAAAATATGAAAAACACACAATGATCTAGTACAGTCTAATATACACCAAGTGTGTACCCATAAACATACCAAAAGTTATACTCTTTGATAACTTTTATAAGGTGCCACACATGCCAATCACAAAGGCTAGCAAGTTGCGTTATGCTAGACAATCATGAAATAAAGGAAGCACAAAGCAAGTTGTGTTATGCTAGGTGGCCAAGAATTTTGTTTATGATAGTAAAATATTTTTTGCTTAGTTCATGAAAGGTCTCACTTTAGGGAGCATCACGCTCAATATCACCATCAAGAGAGGATTATTCGAGAGATAAAATATTCACACCTTAGGGAATGAAATCCATAGCATTACCACTAAGAGGAGTGTCATATGCCAAGAAAGATCACGCTCTTGAAGGACATCAAACCCAATGTCACCAACAAGAAGACACATAATGTGAAGTAAAAAGACCACACTTTGAACAAGGTCATGTCATCAAGCAATCAACAAGCAAGAGGCATAATGCCTCCCACTTTAAAGAAATTTCTAAACATCATGTTGTGAGCAATTACTTTAAAGTAGAAGATGATAATTTCCATTTGATAAAAGAGACATGAGAGCTTATTTGGAAATCCCTATGCCAATGATATGTTTTCAAATAAAGCTACATCAGGAAAAGGAGGTTGCCCCCCATATGCAATCCTAAGACAACACATAAGGGATCCACGGATTTGGGGTCAGTGCATGTCTTTACTACAGTGATAAAATCAACCTCAAAATCATCATTATTCCCTAAATTTAACTCATGGAACAATGAGAACAAAGGAATAATGATGCATACAGAGTGAAAACAAATGATAATCCTTTTGGGTCAACATAGAAGAGACCTAGATGTCTCAACGCTTTACATTGTCCGCAAAAGGAAAACACAAGACAAATGAAAAGATAATGGCTACAACATATAGAAGAATGAAGATACAAATAGAAGAATGTCATAATAGATTCACTTCCTTAATATCCTTGCATCAATAGAGTGACAAGGGTCATCCAAAGTAGGCTCACAAACATGCCAAGTAGCATAGTACAGGAGATCACATTACGCACATACAATCACACAAGAACATGAATAGGCATCAAGCTAGTATGACACATGCGAGCCGACCTAAAGCAAGTCATCTGCATCCCAATATTGTTCATCATATACGAAAGGTGGATGACTAGCCAAAGGGGAAACAATGAGTGTCGTACTAGGAAAAACACCAGGTTCAACATGTGGTGATGAACTCTGATTAGGAGGATCATATGGTTGTTCTCATGTATAAGATCATAGAAGAGGAAAATAACAAATTCATCTCATTATGCACTTCCTCATTAACCTTAACAATCTTATCATCATCATCCAAGTTAATCAAAGCAAAAGATCTAATGATAATTTCCATAGAGGTTTCATGTTTTGGTTGTGGTAAAGGTGAAGAATCATCATGCTTTGCTTTAGTTAGATTTTGATTTTGGTTTGTTTGTTTTTTATTTTCTTTTAACTTACAAGCAATAGCATGATGTCTATGCTTATGCTCTTTGGCATTTCTATTTCTTTTTGCATGATTTTCAAATTGTGATTGTGTAGGAACAGGTTTATCAACGATAGGTTTTTTCCTTCTTGCAAGGGAGGAATGAAAGGAACCATCAAGGGTTGGTCAACCACTTTCTCTTTGGGTTTATAAACTTGTTTGATCTTAGGAGGCACAACGGGAATTGTATGGTTATCTCTTGGTCTCTTATAGGAAATAAGGTAGAGGATTTTTCATGGATTTATCTTGGTTACTTGGAAGGGATTTTGGTTCAATCATAGTTTCATCATTGATAGGAGACTCAAGCATGGGTTGAGGGATATTGCTAAGAGATAATTTTGCAATGCGCTTTGCCTTGAACTTTTGGTAAGATTTGAAAAATAAGTCCTCACGAGGCTTAATAGGTTCCATAGGTTCAGACCAAAAGAAATCCAATGAGAAATTCTCATGGGTAGAAAAAGGATTGAAACTGCTATGATGCATAGGGAAAATTTCATTACCAAATGGAAATTTTAAGCATTTATGCACTACCAATGGGATGAAATCCAAGGCCTACCCAATTAGCCAGTGTGGGTCACCAAAACAAAGGTAAAGATTAAAAAAGGTAAGAAGCTTGTATTTGAGGAGAAGAAGAAAGATTCATTCGATGAGGAGTTCCTTCCCATTCTAAAACAAAAATCCTGGAGAATAGTGAGTCTGAAGAGGAAGATAATGTTAAGGATGATGAAGATTTAGAGGAGATTAATGTAGAAGAAATGAAAGAGGAAACGAACATTGAGATGGACAATGTGATTGAAGAGGTTAACGCACAGAGGATATGAAAGAGCTGAGAATGGGCCATGAGGAAGATAATATTAGCAAGGAAGAAGAAAAGGAGGTTAATGTTCAATAGGAAGAAACAAATTTTGAGTTTTTGGGAAGCCTTAAAGAGAAGATTATTGACCTCCAAGGTTGGGTTATTAAATGGAAGAGAAGTTTGACCCTAATAGTGTTAAAGATAAACTTATTGTTCTGTAGAATGATCTAGAAAGCATCATCTGTATAGTGGATGGTATAATGCAGAGAGCTATCTTCAACATTGTATCTAGGTACTCCAAGATAAAAATAGAGGAAGAAGAGAGGAATGACCAAGGAGGAGATAGTTCAAGACAAGGGCAATCAAAAGATAAAATTACAGACTAGATGGACTCCCTGGGAGAGTTGAAGGAGAATTGGGATCTTTTAAACAGTCCCAAGGAATGATGGGTGTTATGTCCCTCTATTGTTTCTATTTTCTTTTTTGTTCTAGTTCTCTCACCTGTGAACCTCTTTATTGTGTTTGCATGCACCTTTTAATTCTTTTTAGTACTCTTTGTTGCTTAATCTCTTAGTCTGGCATGTTGTCTCTATGGTTGTTGGTCTTGGTGGTGGCCTTGCACCTATTTTAGTTGTTTTTCTCTATTATTTATGTTGTTCCAAGATTAGGGCTCTTTTCCCTACTTTTTAATCAAAATCATAATGACTTTACAAATTCTTGTATGAATGCAAAATATTTCTTAAACAATAATTTTTTGTGTATCCTTCTACGTATGGACTCAAAATATTTATTAGTTTCTACATTTTCATCTTTATACTTTAGCATAGCTTTATCATCTTGTGGCACAATCCCACTAAATTAAGAGGAATTTATGTAAGGTTTCAAATATTATATTCCTACAATTTTGACACTACAAACTATCCTTATTTTAGTGTCTATCTCCTTAGCATGTCCTATGGAACATTGAACTAGTAATTCCAACCTTCTCTCATTCACCAATTTGCTAAATTTTCATGTTATTATGTTATTTTTTTGTTGTCATCAAATTCCTTAACTTATTTTTTTAGAATTTTCTCCTCGATTATAGTATGAGTCCAAAGATGTCTACATAAGCATACTATCATCTCACATGTTCAAAAAATTAAAATGTTGATTTCCTACCTCGTTGGTTATTGAATCTTATTGTAACACTTGTCAATCATGAAACACATCTACACATGAAAATATAAGCTTTCATTTCCCTCTTTGAACTCTTGGAATCCCTTTTAAAAATTGACTATTTCATACAGTTAAAATATCTCTCTTATCTCCTACTATTCTTTATTATTATAGCCTTTTTGGGATTAAGTAGTTATTTATGTCATTGAAGGTCTTGGTCTACATATTGGAACTCTACATTACACTCTTTATAGTGTCATTGGTATAAAATTTCTCATTCATTTTCCTAATTATGTATTTATTAATCTCTAACATTTATATTGGGCAACCTCTTTTATCATTGTTTATTTCTTACCTCTTGATGGAAAATGATCATTTACTCTTCTTTATCTAGATCATTTCCTCTATCACAAACTCTTATATTTTTTATTTGGTATTCTTATCATGATTAGAAATTTCTTGGTGACTTACAGTTCCCAAATTATCCTCCACACACATGAGGATATTGGTAACTTTACAAACTACCGGTTATTGATATCAATAGGCTATTTTCATATTGCTACTCTTCAAGATTGTTGATGCACTTATGATTTTAAGAGAACACACTACCTATTTTTTAATTCTAATTTATACATTTTCTATGACTATCCATGGAGGTGGAAAGACCATATTTGGGGCCCAACCATTTTGGCAAGATCCCAAATAGTCGACCCTCTCCCCTCTATATTAGCTAGAGGTATCTTGGATTTTTCATCACACAAATGGTTTATAATTATCAACTCTCTTTTATTATTGTATTATTTTATTCAATTCTATTCTATTTTAAATCATCATATTGCTATTACATATTCGCCTATGCATTTCCAATATTTTATGCTTCTTGACTTCACTGGAACCCTATGTGTAGGAATTTTGGCATCCATATAGGTTTTGGTATTTTTGTTGCATTTAGATGATAGAATGTATTGAGGACAATAATTTACTTGGTTTCCATGAATATTTTATTTCATACCAACATCTAAGTAGAACCACCTTTCAAATTCATTTTTTAGATTATTCATGAATCCAAGTTCTTGTTTCAATATTCTATTTTTATATTATAAATCTATACTTTTAGGTTTTCCTTTATTTCATTATCAACTTGATATTTTTTCCAAGGAATAAACATACTTTAATTAGGAAAAATTATATTTAGATAGGGTTAAGTAGAATTTTGGTTATCTATCATCAACGGTAGAATTTTCTAATTCTTAGTATTGTTGAGTGTGTGGTAGGTTGAAATATTGACATAACATAGCCTAAATCAATTTTAACCATCATAACACCTAGTATCAATTGATTCTAGGACTTGAAATAGGATTTACAAGCCTAGAGGATGCTCTACTACAAATTTAAGTTTCAATGAATGATTTTTTTTCAAACTAGGTGATGTAGTAGTGTTAGGATCACTATGGCAATATCAGGTAGCATTGATGACCCTCATACGTTCTCATGATTTCTACCTTGAAAATATACAAATTTCCATAATTATTTTCCTTCGTCTATTAACTCTATTTATACTAGAAAAATCACCATGTTCACTCTAGATTCCTAAAATACTTTTGCTAAATTTTGTGGGGAATCTAGGGAATGGTTGTGTTATATATGGGGCTACCCCATTTAATTCCCTAAGTGGTGTATTTCAACCTCACAATAGGGTAAAAGAAAGAAGTTGGGTCCATATATAGGGGAAGTTTTGGTCTTGTAAAAAATATCAACAAAAATGAGTACCTATTTCATTAAAAATGGATAATCGTTTAGGCTCAAACACTCGAAACCTAAATTTTTAAAACTAGTGCATATTTTTTTTCAAAATGGGTACCCATTTCTAATTACATAATATTTTAGACTGGGTAAATGTTTCATAAAATTTGAAATTTAAAATGCATTCCTTTTCTATTTTTTAGGCTTGAAAACCCTCCCCTTAGCCTTGGACCTACAAGTACAATGTCATGAAAACATCAAGAGAAAAAACAACTTTAGCAATATGGCTAATGACTTGTTTTTTTAAATGAAATTAAAACTCATTATAAATGACGATGTCTAGTTTTAAAACATGTAATTTTTTTATGAAATTATAACTCATTATAAATGGTGATGTCTAGTTTTCTATTTTTTAATTAATTTAATGAGGAAATTGGTCCATAAACTTGAAACGTCAATTTTTTGTATTTTTTTAATAACTTCTGAATTTTTAAGTTTCTTGTAAAAAATATATGACATCAATCTACACATAATTATTTAAAAAATTCAAAAATTCAAAATATGATTAGTTTAGCTCAAATTATGGTGGCCATACACGAAGAGTTTTTAAAAATAGCAATTAGGGCTAGTAAAAAATTAATAAAATAAAATATTTGGAAAAATATATGAAAAAATATCCTCATCAATCTTAAGTATAATACACATCTTTCCCCAAAAGGAATTAAAAATAAGAATTTTGTTTAGATCAAATTATGGTGGTCATGCATGTACATGGTATGGTCCTAAAAAAATGACTTTTAAAAAGTGGTATTTATACATGCTTATTAAAAATTAATTTGTATCATCTGAGCATTAGAATAATTGCATATTTGAAAACTAGACTCAAAATAATACATTTCATATTAGTGGAATTTTTTAAGATTCTATATGTAAGTGCTTTAAATTTTATTTGAACTGTGACAAATTTTGAAAATTAGGAAAAACACTTCAACTTTTTAAACATTTTGTGGACCTAGCTTCTTGCACCTACCAACAGTACTAATTAGAAAAGGGATGTGTGGTGATGGTGGCATATATAACAATGGTGAAAAAAAAATCAAAACTTAAGGAGGAAGGTAATGCATATGGTGTATGCAAAGTGACGGATTTAATGGATCACAAAATGATGTGCAAAGAGGAAAAAGAGATTAGATTTGATGAGGGAAATAATTAGGTATGTTTGTAGACTTTGGGATGCCTATGTAAGGGGGAAAAGGGTTTCTAACTTCTCACAAAATGAGTGGGATAGAAGAATAAATATGATAGATAGAATGAGGAGAATGAAACTATAGGGATTTCATGGCCTAGATGTGTTCCAATGGATCTCTCTAATAAACATCAAATTTATGTAACCTTTAATTTTTTTCCCTCTTTATTTAAGTTTTTATTGCAAGTTTCATGTGTATTTGAGGGGTGGAGTGGATCATGTTATTAATTAATGGAAGGAAATAGAGATTTAAATGTGGATCCTTATTAACTTTTTAGATGCATGAAGAATAAATAAAAAGTGTAATAAGAATTAGGGAAAGAAACACTTTTTGTGCTTTGCTAAGATGACAACCAAGCACTCATGACTTATCCAATAGTGTACATGGACAGTAGTTCCCTTAACAACTCATATTGAAAAAAATTCATGATGTATGGATTTATAAAATTTGAAGGTGTTGTGCTTGCAACATTTTCCTATGATTATTAGGATGACTAGAAATTGAAGATGGGAAAGATGAATATGAATGTAAATAGATGAAATGTGTAAGAAATAAATACAAATAATATTTATACCTTCATAGTCTTCTCCTCTTCATGGATTGAGCTCACAAGAAGCACCCATTTCTTGTAGATTTGCTCCAATGATTGAGATGGATGTGGTTGCTTAAGATCTTAGCATGATGATGGTAGGATAGTGATGGATTGAAGGGATATTTTGACAGCATAAGGATGAGATGAATTTGTGTGTGAAGAATGAGATCCAATGCCTCGTTATATAGAATTTTGGTGAGAGGAATCAAGGCCTAAGATTGATTGGTTAATGGAGGGTTGAGATTGAAAGAAAGATAGGGTTTGGATCAACGAATGAAGATTGATTAGCCTTGTGACAAGTGTCACAACATGGAAAGAGGTGAAATAGGGAGGTTTTCTCACACATGTGTGAGCACACATTGGGAAGAGAGGCATTAAATTTGTGTAAGAGATAGGTTGGCTCATAGAGTAGCTTGTGTGAGAGGTTAGTGGGGGTAGGTGAGATGTAGGAATTAAAAATTAAGAAATAATGGTAATGATGATTAGGGATGAGGGCTAAATCAATTAATCAATAATTAATTGATTAATGAGGGTGGGTTAAGTGAGTTAAAAGTTAGATAATGAGATAACAAGGTTTAGGATGGGGATAAAGTTAATTAATCAAAGATTAACTAACTTAAGAAAGGTTGGGGGATTTAGAGAAATAAGGGTAAAGATTAGCTTTAATTAAATAAATTTAGATTTATTTAATTAAAGGTGGTGGATAAAGGAAATAGGGAAATTAATTAAATAAAAAAATATTATTTAATTAATTATTAAGATAAGAGAATGGGTTAAATTAAATAAATAAGAAGTATTTATTTAAAATTAAATATTATTTTGGGTGTCTACAGAAATAAGTAAAAGTAAACTAATATATATTAAAAGAATATGTACTAAAATAAATGC
The DNA here is from genome assembly GCA_007258455.2 of Sequoia sempervirens. Lineage (NCBI taxonomy): Eukaryota > Viridiplantae > Streptophyta > Pinopsida > Cupressales > Cupressaceae > Sequoia > Sequoia sempervirens. The sequence goes on along the minus strand of VDFB02153014.1, from coordinate 72,819 downwards.
AAAAGCATAAATTAGAGGTATGAAGTAAATAATTTCTAACATTACAATTAGATGAAATATATACTCGTATAATTATACGTCACATAGAATAGAGGCTACTTGTTCTACAAATTCTAGAAGCTATATATTCATCATTTAATTGATAAAAAAAATTAACATTCTTGTCAAAATACTCATGTAGACTATTTTTTATATATTTTTCCTTTAATTACACCTATCCTTTCTATGTTGTCCAGACTTCACCATCTAAATATAATTAGCACAATTTTCAAATGAATGGTAATGTGTTATGTGACCCCAATTGCCTACTATCTTTTTTATTACCATCATTTTATCCCCTTAACATGCCTTTTATAGTCACAATTTCAATCATCTATCATAGGCATCACCTTTTCAAAATCCTCTCCATGCCTTTACTTTTTTTACTATAGCAAACCCCAAAACATGTGTTCAACACGACATCTACACCTTGAGCCCCTATATTATCATTAATGTTTATCCATTATTTACCTTGCCCATTCAAACTATGAATTTCTTCATATTGTTTAGTGATCACACCACTATTTTTAAGACAATTCTTGAATATCAAATCATTGTTTTCTTATATGAATAAGAATATGATCAATGAGAAAAGAAAAAAAAGAAAAAAAATCCTAATTGATTGAATAATAAATAATTTTAAAGCAATAAGAATATAAGTGAGTCAAACAATCATTTTAAAATGAAATTTGATAAATAATTAAAATGTATAAGACATTAAAAAATATGTAATAAGAATTATGAAGAATTCTTTCAAATTTTTCATTCTTCTCTTTAAAAAAATAAAATATAATTTAGTATGAGATGTTTCTAAATTTGATTTTGTGAGTTTTTCATCTTTATGTCAAATTCAATATTCATCATCAAGACATTTTTTCTTCTCTTATCTTCTACTTCCTTATGATAGATCATGAAGTTTGATCCTAAATATCCATAAAAAAACTCACACAATTAAATCCAAAATAGTCGCATACTAATATCATAGACTAAAAATCTTATACCTACACCAATATAATTTATTATAAATATTAAATAAGCAAATTGAATAATTTAACTTTTGAACATGCTGGATTGTCACGATCATTTGAAGACCTTTTCAAGTGCACCAACCCTACTTGGATGGACATGATAAAATAGCAGTGATCATCCGACGACCTTCATATTATTCTCTTTCTTTATTTGTCTCTTGCTTTGAACTCGTCTGTACCACCTACTGCCTGTTATTTAAAAATGTCTTCATTTCAAATACAGACCTAACTTTTTTGTTTTCTTGTAAGACAAGACTACGTCAAGAAGAATCCCTATCGTCGGTGCCCTGCTCCAACAATTTCTCGGTCGATTCCCTGTTTAAAAAATTATAATCAGTTAATTGATAAACGAAAATTGATTCATTCGTTGCCTAGATCTCTGTTCCAAATAATTGATAGATAAGCTCATACATAAATGATTTAGCTGTCCATGAAATATAAATTGTTTTCAACAGCTTATTTTATGAAATTGAGATGGACAATTGACGGATTCAGAAACTCTGAGTTTGAGAGCGATTTGAATCTTGTTGAACACCCTGAACCTACTGAAAATATAATCCTTTTTTAAGAGCTGGTCAATGGAGGCCGCTGCTGGCTACAAACGTCATATCATAGGCCTGCATTCAAGATATTTAAAAAAATATATAGTATAGGCTGCTTTGGCGCGGCTTAACCGGCACACTCTAACCTGGCTTGATTGCTTAGGTGGCAGATGTGGGCCCCTTTCCATTGTTAGCATCCGTCCCAATCACCAGCGTCCGTTTCCGTCGCCGTTAACTTCGAATTCAAATTATTCCCGCGCGACATCCTGTGAAAGCATTTGACCGCATAAAACATTCAAACTCCCTATTTGTTTTAAACAAAGGGTTGCTACAACAACGATAGTGAAAGCTTCGAAACAATTATGGGCATCCATCGAATCAGAACAGAAGGGGAATTATTGTCACATATTACAGTTGGAAATGTTCGATAGACATTTATGCAAAATGTGGAAGCATAGACAAGGCACATGAATTGTTTGACCGAATGCCTCAAAGAAATGTAGACTCATGGAATGATTTGATTGCAAGATATGCACCAAATACGTCTTTAAAAAAGGATTTAGAGTCTTTCATCCAAATGCGATTGGCAGGTGTAAAGCCAGACTCCCCAACATTTACCAGCATCCTCCCAGCCTGTGTGAAAATGGGAGCTTTGGAACAGTGTATGGACATCCATCACAGAGAGGAATTTTGTTAGATGTTGTAGCTGCAACTGCCCTGCTAGACGTGTATGCAAAGTAGTAGTCCCAAAAATTTAAATAGAAAAATAATAATCTTAATTTAGATCATTACTCTACTCATCATTCAAATACAGATATTTGACTGTTTTTTTTTTTTTTTTGTCTGTAATTTTTACAATAAAAGATGTTAAAAGTTCATTTGATATTTTATTTTGCAGATGCTGCTGTACTTTATCTTCTAGTTTTCATTTGTATTCAAGTTCAGAGCGTATAAGTGTAGATTGATATTTATTTTAGTTTTATATTACTTTGGATTAAAGTTTTGAATGTATTATTTAGTATATGACTACCTTCTTTCTTGTTGTGAGTGTGTTTTTCATTGAGTTTCTTTATTATATGACTGGGTATATTGTCACTTGGGACCTTGCATTACAGTTGTATCAAATTTGATCTTAGAGCCTGAGGTTTAGTTTGTGGAGAGGTGAAAGCATCACATGGCAATGACTAAAGTTTGCAACTAAGAGATTTCTATCCTCCATAAAATTTGAGGATGGGTAGAAGGTAGTGTGGATGTCCTCGAGTGTGTTGGTTATTGTGTAGGTGTGGTGTGCATTTTATTATAAGAAAAGTGTTGAACAATGAGAGAGTAAAAAATAAAGGAATTATTGTGAGTAGATGAGGAAGGAACTAAGCACTTAAAATAAAAACTCAAGAAATAAGCCCATGAAGAAAATCTTCAAACGTAAACATGACTTAGGCTTTGTCCCTTAACAACTAGGCTTTGATGGGTTTCCTCAACTTTTAATTTACATGTTAATGATTGATATCTTCAATCTCAGTCCTAAATTAGAAAAGAATATGAAGGATCTAAGTCCATTCTTTGACTATGTGACATTACACACTACCCACACACAGACACAATGACATTACATTGAAGTCTTAGGACACTAATGATAAGGATTCCCTTCAATATACAACTAGCATTATAAAATCCTAGTAAAATAATTTTAAAAAGGTTAATCCTCCAAGGAATGACGCAACTCTAATCAAATTTCAAGTATTGTACATGGAGTGGGATGCTTATTATCCATTCATAAATCAATGCTAAAATACTTGGAATTCATTTGAAAGTAAAACACAACTTAATTACATGTAAGCACTAAGGATCCAAACTCTACTTAAGGTCCATATTATCTAGCTACTAAACTTAATATTGTTAGCTTGCAAGATAATAGTACCAAATTTTATACAAGAATATAAAGATCATTGTTTTTTCAATTTTCCATCAAATGATTATGTGACAATCTCTAGGACCTATTAGTATTAGTTTCAATGCTTAGTACCCCATGTGCCTATAAAAATTGAATAGGTTCAACCTATGAGTTTACTATGAATAATGCATATAGTGTATAAGTTGTGACCAACCTTTAATTCAATCATTTATATGAGGGATTAGATTTCACTTAATTTTGCTTGCTGTAAGATCAAGGTTGCTAAAATTCTAGGGATAATCTAATCATATAGTCTATTATTCCACTTGGACACCATCACAACAAAGCATATCGTTTCATGGAATGATGACAATGTATATAGACTTGGCCATCTATTATTCTCTACATCAAATTCTTATCAAGTATTTAATTAGTTATATGCCTTATTCATTTCATACATTATAGAGAGTTGGCTATCACACAATGGATCCACTAGACTTGAGCTAGTTGAATTCCTTCCACAAGATCTTATATATTGAATTAACTAGACTTGCATTTACATATATAAAGAACTACAACAAGTCCAACGGGGCAAAGCACAAGTTAATAGTTGAAACACCTAAGCAAGCCAACACCGCCTAGCTATAACTAACATTAACATCATCCTACACTCATATAATGGCCATCATTTGACATCTATAAATCTACTAAGATTATCAACATTGACCACAAGAGTGACCATGTATGTCTAGTCTCCCTTAATGAGTGGTTATACAACATAATGAGGCCTTAAATGAAATTAATTATTTCTTAGTTCTTCTTATTACCATGCAAGACCTAGGGTACTAATTACAAATACATCCTTTTATTAGCTAATGTGCTTTAGAACAACACACAAAGTACAAAAACTCATGGGAATTGATCTACTAGATTCAAAACTATACTTTAACTATTGGATTTCACCATATAAATTCTTATTATGGGATTCTACCCAAGTACATACCTCAATAGAGGCTTCACTAGATCCTTCATTCTCTTTCTTTCATACTTAAATCTTTTGAGTGATAAACACCCTTCTTACACACAAATATCATTAACTTAGTAACCTTTGGTAACTAGCCTATATTAATACTTATATGGTTTCTCAATCCTCTATTCCTTAGCTTTTATTTGTCAAGTTTGTAGGTTCATCAAATTATTTTTAAATTTCATCTAAGATCTCTTCATGATCTTAAATTATTTCATTCTCTCAAGGTTTCTACTCATACATTTTCAATGGTTTGTAACCACTTATATATTTTCAATTTCACCATGATATAATGTCACTGAATGTGCTTGATGTATGTAGAATAACAAATAAGCCTTTTGTAATCATCGTATTTTATTGTGGAGTGGAATCCACTTATTCTTTTGGAATATTTTGATTTTTCTTTGAAACCCATGTCGAAGTAGTATCTTCAAATAAGGTGGCATTGGGATTGTTTAAATTTGCTTCCTTATTCTTCTTTAGAGCATAAATATGAAATTTTCCTTGTTTTCATATATACAAAGGAATAGAATTATCGTTCTCTTGCTTTATTGGTAGAGAACAAGGCTTATAAGTTGGCTTTTGTGCTTAGAAGTATTAGGGGGCAATGTAAAGGGCTTCACATGCTCCTTATTTCTCCTTTATATTAACTTTTTATTTGTTCTTTGTCATAGATTTATTTGGTATACTTAATACATTATATCTTTGTATTCATAAGAAACAACAATTTAATGTCCCTTACTCTTACAATCATAATAAATGTCCTTGAGGGTGTCCAACATATTTTTCACCTGTGAAATGACTTGACTATAAAATGTAATCATAATCATTTGAATCATGTGGGATATCTTGGAAGTATTGAAATCATCATGAGAATGATTATGTTAGTAATATGTGATACAAAATTCTAAATGCAATCATTATAATTGCAATCATATAGAAAAGCATAGAATTTTTTATCAATATAGTAGGGTAGTGGAAAATGCCAAAAGCTATACCTCCCAACTAGTCCAGACACCATCAAAATAATGCAAAGTATATAGACATGTATGTAGAGAACAAAGCTCCAAATCTCAACTAATAATATTAGATGGATTATCATCTAATAGATTGTTCCCATCTTATTTATGTGGTTCACAACCACATTTATTTTTTTTAATTTTAGCATGATATGATGTCTTTGAATGTGCTTGATTTATGTAGAATAGGAACAAGACCCTTTGTAATATTTCTATTGTACTTGTGGAGTCAAATTCACTTGTTCTTTTACAATATTCTATTTTTTTTTGGAACCCATATGGAAGTAACACCTTTAAAAGAGGTGACAATGAGATTGTTGAAAGTTGCTTTCTTATTCATCTTTGGAGCATAAGGAGGAAATCATCTTTTCTTTGGTACATATGAAGGAATGATATAATGTTATACTTTCTTTATTGGTGGACATGACTTATAAGTTGGTTTTTGTTCTAGAGGAGTATTAGGAGGTAATGAAGAGGGCTTCATTTTCTCTTTATTTAACTTGTTAACTTTTTCTTGATTCTTTTGTTGCACATGCATTTGCAATAATTAATGAATTCTATCTTTGGTTTTGTGAGGAGCTTCTATTTGATGTTCCTTATCTTTCCAACCATAACATTCTTGAGAGTGACAACATAATTTTCAAGTTTGAAGTAGTTGATTTGAAAATAGGTACATATGTATCTCTCATCAATTTCACAATTTTCTCTCGACAAACATATTTTAGGCATTGATGCATCATAGAGGGTATCTTGTTTAATTATTGTAATTAAGATCTTCTAAGTAAAATTCAAAATATAGCCAATGAAGGAATGATATGGAAAAATTCATCTAGGGCCTTAAGCCCCGTGTTAAGAGAAAATATATTACTCCCCAAAATGTCCACAAGAATGTCATTGGTTATGTTTAGAGAAAAACATAAATGTGTATAATTATCTGATGCTAAATTTTTAATTATATGAAATTCTTTTATGCATATGTTATACTAATTGCCTAGATCAATGTGAATACCTTCACATTATTGATCATGAAGAAAACCATGACCATAAAGTGGACCACAATAATTGTGATTTTGGATATCCTCATAAAATGAAATAATTGAAGGTACATAACCTAAGGTGAAATTTTATGAGTAATAGCTATAAATGTTTTTGTACAAGTGTGGGAAGAGGGACAAACATGCTTTCTATCTATAGGGTCTTTATTCATATGCGTGTACATCATAGAATTAGTAGGATGATTGAATACCTATTAGTGCTCAATATTGTTAGAATGTGTATACAATGGAAAAATATTAGCATAAATTTTTAATTTTATTTTAGTGGAGAAACCAAACAATTTCCCCCATCATTCACAACACTAACACAAATCACATTAGTATTAATGAGATCTATGATTTTATGCTTGAATACTATACAAGTATATGTATGGTTTTTGTTAACTCTATAAAAATTGTAGAAGAATTATTCATTATTTAACTCTTAGTTAATCCTCTAGAGGAATCCAATAGATCGATGTAATTAAGGCTGACCAAATTATTATGAAAGTTTGAAGAACATCATCGAATGGTTTGGTAAGCTTTGTAAATTTTAGGCCCTTAATGTTTGAATGATACAAAATTAGATGTGGTAGACATTTGATTGGAACCAGATTTAGATTCTTTCTTGTCATTTCCTTTTTGAAATGTATTGTTCTTTTGACATCTTGAAGGATTGGAGGAAGTGAGGGAGGCCCCATAATTCCAACCATTAGATTCAAATAGTTAAAGTTCAAGATTTTTTACATGAACACACAAATTTTACCACATAAATATTGAAAGCTAATTCTATTGTCATTAGTAGACTCTTTAGAAACATTTAGTTAAATTTGTTAGTTGATTCTAAGCCCATATTGACATATAAGGGTTGTAAGAAAGTGCTAACTAGCTCATCAAAGTAATGGATAGAAATAGGAGCTAAGGATTAAAAGTATTCAAGGGCATAGTCCTTAGGGTTCATGGAAATAATTTAGGTAAGACTTTTTCATATGCAATATCTAGACATGTATCATTGAAAGCTCATAGAAAAACATTGTAACCACATTTTCCATAATATAACTCAAATATAGCTACAATAAAGCCAATGAACAATGGGTGTGTAATAACCTCAATTGAAAAAGGTGTGCAATGTTGAAGATTATATGTAATAGAGTTAGAGCTACAATTTTATTCTTAAATTCAGCAAACTACTTCACTAGTGTATTGAAGGTTTAGAAGTGCAAGTAATAGTGGTATGAGAAGTATGGAAAAAATGGAGTATGTTTAAAGAGAGTGAGAGGTAAGAGGAATGAAATGGTAATGGAAGAAAAAATCACACTATAAATGTATAGTTTTTATAGGATGACAAGGAGAAATGGTAGAAAGAATATTGGTAGTACTTCTATGGGTGTGAGTAAACACTATTCAACTTTAAACTTAGAACTCTAACTTGAACATAGATCATCACAATTTAATAACATCACAAATTGCACACATAATACACATCTAAAAAATAATTATTTCACTAGATTCAACCTAAATATATACCTTTTCTAGACCTTCCTCAACTCCCTTAAACTCAGAGCAATTGTAACTACCTTTGAGAAAACCCCTCTATCATTTATGCTTTGATGGATGTCCATACCCTGTTCCAAAGCTCTCATTTGGCATAGGCTGAGAAAGGTTGTAGAGTCTAGCTTTACACTTGCCAATTGCATTTGGTTGCAAAGTCTTCAAATCCTTTTTGACAAATCCATTTTGTTAACATCCTACAATTAGGGCGTTCCATGAGAACATGTTTCTTCGAGGCATTATGTCAAAGTTCCACATTTTGCATATTTTGCAATCATGGCTTTCTGTCAAACAATTCATGTGCCTTGTCTGTGCTTACACTTTCTGCATACATGTCGAGCAGCACTACAACATCTGAAAAAAAAATCTTCTATTTGTGATGGATGTCCATACCCTGTTCCAAAGCTCCCATTTTCACACAGGCTAGGAGGATGATGGCAAAGGTTGGGGAATCTGGCTTTACGCTTGCCAATCACATTTGGATGAAAGCTTCTAAATCCTTTCTGACTAACGTAGTTTGTGCATATCCTGCAATCAAATCATTCCATGAGTCCACATTTCTTTGAGGCATTCAGTCAAACAGTTCATGTTCCTTGTCTATGCTTCCACATTTTGCATAAATGTCTACTCAAGCATTTCCAATCCCCCTTCTATTCTGATTTGATGGACACCCATAACTATTTCGAAGCTTTCACTATTGCCGCTGCAGCAACCATTTGTATAAAAAAATTATGGAGTCTAAATGTTTTATGCGGTCAAATGCATCCACGGGACATCGAGTAGGAATAATTTGAATCGAAGTTAACGGCGACAGGAACAGACGTTCGCGAGAGGAACGGATGCTGACAATAGGAAGGGGCCCACACCTGCCACCTAAGCGGTCAAACCAACTTAGAGTGTGTCGCTTAAGCGCGCCGGCTGCTTTTCTCTATAAAGCGTCCAAAAAGTAGCACGAAAAAATGAGCAGAATTCCAGAGAAGAGGCGAAGTGCATTGATATTCATTCTGCAAACTTGATGGTAAAAATTTGCGAAACAGCTTTGGATTTATTGTTTGACTAAATTCAGTTGGATAAATTTAGACTTTAAGGTTTTATATTATACTGTTAGAAGTGAGATTTTGAACTGATGATTTGCAGGCAAAGTACAATGAATTCAAGGATGAGTCGGAAAGATTTACTGACTGGAAAGGAAGACCTTTGAGCAAAGAACGCCATGGTGAAATTGCCGCGTTGTTTATTTATGGTATGACGTCAATTTCGCCTTCTTCGCAACTTTTGGAAATGTGATTTTGAAACGGAGAAGCTACTTAGGTTTTCTGTACATGATTCTCGAATGATTTGCATTTCGTTGCAGCCACGCAGTTCTTTGATAGCCTCGCTTTCCTGCCGATAATTGTAAATCTTGTGACATATTTCAATGAGGTTATGCATTTGGAAATCGCGAAATCAGCCACCACGCTCACGAATTTTGTCGGCACTACATTTCTGGTGGCGCTGCTCGGAGGACTGATTTCTGACTCCTATGTTGACAGATTCAAGATGAGCTTTCTCTCTGCTTGTACAGAGCTTGCAGTAAGTTCCCCTTTCAACTCCTCGGACTTCTCTGTGCTTGATCGCAGTATAAATTTGAGTTTTTTCTGTTTCCCGTTAAAGTTTGAACAAAAGGAAATATAATATCTCATCCATTGTTACAGATGTGATTTTTTTTAAGTTCTATTACACTGTTAACAATCACTAGTTACATTAAGATTGAATTCTGAACTGATAAATTATATATCTGTTCTTTTTTTTTAATCTTTGAAGTTGTAAAATGGTTTTCTATAATTTTGGGAAGAGAAAATGTAAATGCCATTAGCTGATCTTCCAAGCTTTGGTTTCCCTAGTTCACAAGTTATAGATCTCTGGATTTCATCAATATTAACAATTTACCTTTACTTTCTAAGTTTCCAAGTTTTAAATTATCTTTTATTGTTTTTAATGTACAAAAATAACCAGAAAAATCTTCAGTCATCACAATTGTAGGAAGCTGGAATCATTTTTTCTCTATTGTTTATGTCAATCGTGCTACATGCTACAGCCTCTCCAACACAACTGTTCAGCCAGCTGCCTTGACAGCCTCTTCTCACTACTTCTGTCTTCTTATATATTTTCAATTTTACCCAAATTTCTCTCAATCTTGATGACAGAAGTCGACTAAATAATTATGGTAGAGCTAAACAAAAATGGAGTAGGTTGTCCAAATCAGCTGATCTTGTCCTCCAATAATTTCTCACTACTTCTGTCTTCATATATATTCCAAGATAGACCGATTGGTATGCCATATTTATACATGTTTTGTCCTACACAAATGGATGTAGGCAAACAAGAAGATCCAAGGCTTCCTTGCAGGCCACTGCGGGATTTTAGCAGTAACTTGTCGAAAACGAACAAACATTGAAACGAAAGCATGAGGCATGCCTAAAATCATAAAATTAACAGACAGTCACCTTCATGAAAAGCGCCCCTTTAAGGGGAAGTGAACTGTCCATAACTCGAGTTGATTTAGTTGTTCCGTTTATAAGTTTTCCTTTAAGGTAAAAAAACGAAATTTGGAATCGTTACACAATTAAATATATTTATATTATAAACTTTGGGTGGCTAGTAAACTGGTTGGTATTTCTTGGGTGCTTGTTAGGTAAAGCTTAATCGCTCAAGCCTTGTGTTTCCTTTATTTTGGTCGGAATTTATTGGGAAGAGAGGGTTTTAGCACTCATCGTAAAACGTCGTTGACCACAATGAACTGGTGGTTTAAGCTCTTTTAGTTTTATAGTGGGGAAATAACTACCCCTCAGTATTATTATTATTATTTTAACACTTCAATTTAGAAGTGTTTGTTTTACAATCTTATCGGCAGTTTAAAGTTGCAATTAAATATATTCATATTTATTATGGAAAGATCTAGTCATTTCTAGATCTAAACTTGTATTTTAAGGGTTCATTTATAATGATCATGTTTATGTATTTCATTTAGGAATCAAAGGTTCTATAATTCACCCACCAATAATAGAGAAACTTCATCCTCTCGTTTGGTATGAGATGTTTGATCTCACTTTTTTATTACAATAATATGACAACAAATGCATTCTAATCAAACATTAGATCAAACCAGCATCTATGTACAAACAAACACAAAACAACATAGGGACCAACTCATACAAACATCACATGTTCACACAGGGACTTACTCAAGCATGCATCACATATAAACAATGTCATTAGCTCCTATTTGTTCCATATATACGTGACAATATGACTAATTCACACATACCTCACAAATACACATAGTGACTAGCTCACACATACATCACATGTACATATTGTGATTAGCTCATACACACATCATAGGTACGTATCCACAGTTTGGTTAACCTGTACATGCAACATATATACACGTGATCAACTCAACAACCTCATAAATACACATAGTGATTGGCTAACAAAAAAAAGAAATTGCAAACAATCTTACAAATATTTTCTCCTTTTCTTAATTCACTAACACATAAGTTCTTAAATATATCCCCAAAAAAAGAAGAGTTAGTACATCTCATACTACACTATAGATCTCATCTAGATCACTCTAAATTGTGATGATAAGAAGCACTCATTCTACTTGTTATCATCACTAACAAGAGTCCAAATATAACAACACCCAACATATGGTGATATTATCTCTATTTAACTAAGGTAAATTAATCTTTTATGATATTATCTCGAATTTACCGTTAGGATTTACCTATTAACCAAAATAAAGATAATAAAAGATTCTAACTTTAATGAAGATAAGAAAAAATTCTAATTAATTTCCCTATAAATTATAATTTTATTTCTCTATAAATTGTAATTGTATTTCCCTATAAATTGTAATTTTATTCTTTCGAAATCAACAACGTGCCACATGTGAACCGCATTAATTTTATTATGCAATCAGAATTTAAGAATTTTTTGAACAATTAAATATCAATAATTGTAAGATGTCTTTATTTTATCCACATCAAGAAGATCCCACCCATGTGAACCATGCTGGACATTATCTTTATGTTGCAGTCTACAACTGTAGAATCGTTGAACAATTAAATATATTTAGAATTTTAAAATATCTTTCGTTTGCTCGGAGCCGAGGAACGCCGCCTATAACCGCGTCTAACATTTAATTTCATGTTGTAGCTTTACAACTTGGTTATGGGCCTTTTATGTTAATGTAAATGATCAGGAAGCAACTAGAGAACTCCTATGACTATAGGTGGCCATGTGTTCATGCTTCTTACTAGTGGCTTAATAGAGAGCTTGCTTAGCATTACTGTGGATTTTGGTCAATGGGCCAATTTGCATGCTTCAATAATCAGGTGTGAGGTATCGGCAAATGGCTGGACGGGGCCAACACGGTGGTGCTTGATCTACTCGTGACTCCAATGAAGGGAAATAGTATACAGTTTGGGGCCTGTCGATATTACTTATCTTAAGTGGAGTGGGGGTCCCCATCTCCTTCCAATCTATACTGCATTTAGGGAGAGGGCCCATAATAGTCGTAAGGGCCTTAATAGTCGCAAGTGTTCAATCGCATATATATAATACCCAATAGTCGTTATATAATGTCCAATAGCTGCGGATTTGACTACCCATAATTAAAACAAACGTATGCTTTGATCTAAAAAGCAACCAATCACGTGATACCACATCAGCGCTCAACTACTCATGATGTAATGCACGAGAATTGGTCTCACTATTTTTTGGGGCCTTTTTCGACACCTTGACAAAAACGCATGCTGATGTGGCATCATATTTGATGATGTGGCCCTGAAACCTTAGTTATAAGCAGAGAACTTGCCAAGTAAGCCGCTGTAAAAAATTGGGAGTGATTTGAAATTTCGACGTAGGATAAATAGAAGCGAAGTTAGGTGCAGTACGACTCACTCGGGCCCTCTCAGTGGATTTAGTGGCAAAAGACATCATATAGTATGCGCGGTTTTGTGCATGAGATAGGTGGGAAGGTGTACTCGATTTCTATCCATACGGAGGACTATTGAGCGAGTCTCCAAATTGAGAGCAAACGACGAGATGCCATAGTCTACTTAGGGTAAGTGGAAAGCTTGGCTAATGTAGTTAAGGCATTTGAGTATTATAAGGAGGTGATGTGTTCACCTACTATTGGTCTCTCCCTTGGGTGTTATGACTCTCGCCATTGATCTCGATGAATTAACTATGATTATTGATCTATGGTATAGTTTGAAAAGGGTTAACCAAACTTTGTGTGTTCGTGGAGTTCATTATTGGAGACCATTGTTGTTTAAAGGTTTATGCATAATGAAGGAATATAAAGGAAGTGTACTTAGGTAGTTAGAGGGTTGATGGTGCCACAAACTTTGAAAATGGAGATTGGATGTAAAGGTATTCTGATTAGTCATAGGTGTATATTTATTAGAGCAAATCAAGAGTTGTGTTTTATGTTTAGTAATGTAGTTAGAAAACAAATGAAAATGATAGAAGTCTATATTATGTGGAGAAGATCCAATATAAAAGCTAAATTCTTAAGGTGTTTGTGATGATACAAGCAATTAAATTTTTATAAGAATCAATTTAATTGTATATTATAGGAGTCATATTTTTACCAAATCAAATCTAATTATGTTTTATTGAAAACTGGGTGATTAATGTCATGCAATGTTTTAAATTGCAACATATGTCATTATTTTAAATTATATAGGGTAGACTTGAACTATTATAAATATGTAGTTCTCTCAAGAGAATGGTCCTTTGGCCATGTTTATATAGAGTAATCATAAGTGTAGTCTAGGGGATTAAATGATTCATGCCATAGTTTGAGATTTTGTGGGATTGTTTTGTATGAACTCATACAATAAAGTGTAGTCCAACAAAGAACTCTCCATACTTGAATGTCTCCATGTGCAACTAGAGTTTTTTTGGAAACTCTAATAGATCTTTGAAGCCACATTTGTTGACTTCTTGTACTTTTTATCAATTTGGTGTTGCAACATTGTAAAAACAATCCAATTTTTTTGGAGTGATATTTCTAAGTATACATGGATATCCAAACTAGATCTAGCTATACATCTATCTAATGTTTTTCCTTAACTAATGGTTTTTGTCTATTCATAATAGTCCCAACAGTCCTATCCTTAACTAATGATTTTCCTCCATTCACAATAATGTGCAGAGGCTATGTGTACTATATATTTAAGGAAGGAGTGTGTGGTAAATATGGGTTAGTGTGGTATTTGTAGTAGTATTAAAAGGTACTCAGGAGACATAGAATTGTTTTACAAGTATTCAAGTGCTACCAACTTGAAGACATATAAGGAGTTTCCCGAAACGGATTCTCCATGTTACATATTGTGTTATGTGATGTTTTCATGGTGTTAAATAATTTTCTTTGTTGCTAATTTTGCATAATCGTATCTCCATTTTGACATTCTATTGTTTAAAATTAGATTTGTAATTTAATTTCATATTTCTATATTATAGTGGTTTGCATTTATTTTTAACATCTTTGACCAAAACAAAAATATTGACCAATCAACAACTATTCAAAAAGTATGTCATAGAGGGAACATTCTTCACCTCCTCCCTTTCAAATAGACAACCCAAAACATTCATGAAGTATATGTGTCTAGCACATGAAAAGAGGGGCGGCAAGGCAAATTACACAAGACCCATTGAAGCCCCTTGATACTTTTCAAATTTACCACACAAATCATGCTTCATGGGTAGAGGGATTTTCACTAATTTTAACATAAGAAAAACATTAATATTAAATACCTTCAATTTCTTCCATACCTTTATGAATGCATTCTTAGCATTGCTTCAAGGTGTGAACGTGGTGAAGATAACAATTGAAGTAGACCTCCACTTGTGCTTCACATCTTAATATCATTCTACAGCAGGTAAGTGTCAAGCATGTTGGATAACATTGAATGTGGCTCTATGATTGGACTACATCAAACACATTCCTCCCTAAGATTCAAATTATATAAAAATAATCTATATAGATAACACTATAAAAAAAAATTGCGAACACCCAAATTCTTAATCTTCTTCTCTAGATTAAACAGTTAAATCGTTGAACATCACAATAATCTCCCGCTCTTTTCTCTAACTTCCCTTTCCCAAAGAAGTCACCTTCTTAACTCCCTCATACTCATAGTTTTGGCGCTTAGCCCACCTTAGCTTAGAAGAGGAAGGCATTAGTATTAGTGTGGAGGAGATACAAATGAAAAACCAAACCACAGATCTTTATAAGCGACTTAAAAACTATCTGGAAGACCGAAATAAAGATGGTGAAGAGGTGTGGCAATCTCCGCCACCGCCAATTCTAAATAATGAGCTTAATCCACCATCTGCCTGTCCTCCGAGATCCCCATACGGCCCTCTAAATACACATCAATCACCTTATCATGATTACCTTCTGATTCCTGCAGCCCATTATCAGGTTATAATTCAAATATTTGAATAATTAAATAGATGTATTTTATGTGACTGTTCCGTAGAAATTTCATGTCAACTCATATATAAATGCCATTTTTTTATTTATGTGCAGGGATACATTATATTGTTAGTACAAGCGCACTATGAATCTTTAAGGCCTCCAACCTGCAACTCACTCGATCCCACTTCTACATGTGCGCAAGTTAGCGGAGCCAAAGCTGTGATGTTATTTGCTGGGTTGTATCTGATAGCTGCAGGAAATGGATGCCTCAAGGGTGCTCTGGTATCTTTCGGAGCTGATCAGTTCAATGAGAATGATCCCAAAGACAGGAGAAAAATATCCACCTACTTTAACATGTTTTTCTTCAGCAATAATTTAGCTGCAGCTATTGGAGTCACAGTGATAGTATGGGTGATGAACAACAAGGGTTGGGATGTAGGTTTCGCGTGCTGCGTGGGAATGGTCGTCTCTGCAATTACAACCTTTGTCACCGGGGCCACAACTTATCGTAACAGAATTCCAGGAGGAAGTCCTCTAACCCGCATTTTACAAGTATGTTTACATTCAATTCAACTTAAAGTCAAGTTCTTGTCATCCTCAAGTTATAGTTGGAAGTGTAGATTCCCTATCATAAACCAAGAATTATGAAGATTAGGCAATCTAACTCAATATTTAATAGAACTGATGTTATTCTGTATAAAGATTCAATATTGTTTCGTCCGTATGCAGGTGTTCGTAGCAGCTACTTACAATCGAAAGCTCATCCTGCCAGAGAATCCCAACGATCTATATGAGGTAGCTGACAAGGAAGCGAATATACACACTCAAAAGCTTCTAAATACAAAGCAATTCAAGTATGTTCTTTTCCAGATTTCATTGATTTCTTCACTGAATTACCTTTTATCAAAAAAGACTCGTTATTTTTTAAAAATTGTATGTAAATAATGTAATTGGTGGAATGGTAAGGCTTTCTTTCTAAGAAATCCAAATCTTAACTCTTTTGGTGCCAAATTCAAACCTTAAACATTTTACCAGTGGGAAAATTTTGAACCATCTGATCACTAAGCATACGCGCCAGGTTTTATTAACCGACTGAATTTATAATTCTTTAGAATTGAAAAATACCAGTCAGCCTGCCTTGCGGAGAGCTAACCAGTTTTATAATTTTAAATTAAATATTGTTTTTGGATGTGATCATTTAATTAATTTTTTTTCAACAATCAAATTTTATTATTTATTATTAGGAAGGCGAAAGCCAGAGAAGATCTTCATGAAGTTTGATCTTCTCTTACTTTCTATTTTGATAATGGATCAAAATTTGATCTTAAGCAACAAAGAAAAACTTACAGTCAAATTTAAAAACAATTCATACTAATATGCTTAAACTATATGTATACAATTTTAAACAAGTCAACTCTTCAGAGAGCAATCCACCTAGTTTTGGTAATTTTATAACGGCAAATTTACCGTCAGCAAATCGCCATGGGAAAATTCACGGCCATGACAAATTCACCGTCAAGTAAAATTCACCACCAGCAATTCACAGCGCCGCCAGCAATTCACAGCGGCAGAAAATCAACCGCATTAATATTTTTAATATATATTTTCTGCCGCAGTGAATTGCTGACAGTGAATTTTACTTAGCGGTGAATTTGTCATGACCGTGAATTTTCCCACGGTGAATTTGCTGGCCGTGAATTTTCCTGTTCATATTGTAAAGTAAATTATGTGCGAAAAAAATATCTTATTCAGACATTAAGAATGTAGTGAAACAAAAACTTTAAAAGATTTTCATTCTTAACGGCCATTGTTTGTTTGAAAAACATAAACAGATTCTTGGACAAAGCAGCAATATTAACAGAAACGTCCTCCAATTATGAGAAGACAGAACCCAGTAAGTGGCTTCTGTGCAGTGTTACCCAAGTAGAAGAAACTAAAGCTATAATCCGGATGATGCCAATCTTTGGATGCACAATAATACTGAGTACAGGTTTAGCACAACTGCAGACATTTTCTGTGTCTCAAGGCCTGACAATGGATCGAAATATGGGGAAGCACTTCGAAATCCCGGCAGCTTCTCTGCCATTTATTCCTTTTGTATTTCTAATCGTCATTATCCCCATCTACGACAAAAATTTTGTTCCATTTGCACGAAAATTCACTGGCCATGAAGCAGGGATTACTCACTTGCAAAGAATTGGAGTTGGATTAGTATTGTCTACCATATCCATGACCATCGCTGCTCTGGTTGAGGTGAAGAGAAAAAATGTGGCAAAAGAAAATGGAATGTTGGATGCAATACCAATTGTCATGCCACCTATTCCAATTAGTGTGTTCTGGCTTGGATTCCAATTCTTCGTTTTTGGAATTGCAGACTTATTCACCTTGGTGGGGACGATGGAGTTCTTCTACAGTGAAGCCCCTGAAGGAATGAGGTCCATGGCCACTGCATTCTCATATACATCACTGGCACTGGGCTACTTCTTCAGCACCATTTTGGTTAATATTGTGAATGCTACAACTCAAAACATTACAGAAAGCCGAGGTTGGCTTCGTGGGAACAATCTTAACCGCAACCATCTTAATCTGTTTTACTGGTTGCTTGCTTTCCTCAATGTGCTCAACTTTGTCAGCTACCTTTTCTGGTCGAGTTGGTACAAATACAAGCCCGTGGTTGGGAAGACAGGCAGCATATGACCCTCCACATGAATCCCTGGAATTCAAACATCACTAGTACTTTTTCTTGGTGGGATTCAACATCTTCTCACCAGCCCACACCTCTAATTTTTGTATTGTATTTACAAAGATTCTCAAACTTGCATAATTAATAATCCTTTTCTGATATTATTTTTTTAAGGATTGTTTTTACAACGGCTTTACATTGTCCTTAATATTATTTGTATTTTATAATATTTCTGTATTACGCTTTATATTTATTTCCATGAAATAACACTTAAAAAGAGTGTCAAACATTAATAGTATTATGGGTTAAGTGTTTGTAGTATTTAACTATTTCTAGATACTACGTATTATAATACAGTTTGTAGTTTGAAAAAATAGTTATATATTTTTGTGTTTCTTATGTTTATAAGTTATAGTAGAAAAAAATATAAATCTTTCTTTACATTATGTTATTGAGTTCATTATATACAAATATATTTATAATTATATTGAATAAATTAAATCAAATAAATTTAAGTCATAATTCATCTTTAAAATCATAAATAATTTATGAAATTTTTTAACTATAAAAGTTAAATGAAATTTAATATTTTAATAAATTAAAAAATTAATAAAAAAATAAAAAATATTATCATTTTAATTTTTAATTTTCTTAATCTAATATTTGTTATAAATATACAATTAGTTAAAAATTATTTCTTCAAATCTTGAACAAAATTGTCAAAATGTTATGTTTAAAGGGGTTATTATATTTCAATGCATATTATACCTCATGTTATATTATTTTAATCTACTTAGATTGCAATATGGTTGAGTATAAATCTAGGATCACGCCTTGAATATAAACACAAGATGTCAAAATTAACACAACAAGTTTAAGCTTATAATAAAATATTGCATATCTATGACGTTCAAATAAAATATATAGAACAATGATATTAGTAAGAAATAAGAGACATGAAATATTACAAAGATTTAATTAATCTTACTTTGACCTATCAAACTTATTTTTACAGCATCTTGAGATTAAAATAGGAATAAATATTGCTAAAGGTCTAATGTTCATGAGCTCCACAATAAAATTAATTCATTATTGGACTAATTCAAAAATACCCCTGAGGGGAGGAAATTTGTGAAATTAATAATGTGTTTATCAACTTGAAGATGCACATCATTTCCTTCTAACTATCCCCATAAAAATGTGAGAATAAAATTCACTCAACTTCATAACTCAAATGATTTTCAATATCTTTTAAACAAGAGCTACAACTCTAGTTTTTGTATGTAAGTTAATTTTTGAATAAACAAAATAAAATGGTTGACAATTATTACAAACATCTAATCGATATTACACTCCACCAAGACTATGTATGGCTATAGATGTAACCTTTTCCTCTTAGCATAATTAGTCTTAAGAAAATATGTAGATATTCTTCAAAGAAAAATTGACTCTTTAGAGTAGACAAATAGGGAAAACCTTATATCAAGTTCAAAACAATATACACTAATTATGGATGTGTTTAAATGTATTCAACAAAAGAATGATAAAACTTATCCTTTATCAAATTATTTATCCATTACATGGTGCTGCCACAATAATGGGTTACACTTTTGGGACATCCTGATTTTTGCCTAAAATCACATATTTTTAGAAAATACAATGATTTATGACTTTAAAGGTTCCATTTAAATTATTTTAATTAAAGAGGGATTGATCAAAACCCCTTAGATCAAACCCCCTTGGATAGAACCTTGTTAGATTTAAACCATACCTATAATCGAGTCTCTTCTACTCCAATCAAAATGCTGATAAAAACCACATTTGATTTACCTTTTGAGTGATCAAATGAATTCATGTAAAATTTATGCTTTGTAAGCCTGTAGCCCTTATTATAAGATTCCTAAAAAGTATAATTTTAAATATGTTTAATTTGATTATTATATTTATTTCTTATTTCTTGTGAATGTAGGATTTTCAATGAACATCAAGTTCTTTTATTTCACACATTAACTAAAAAAATAGAAAATAGAGAAATTTTTTCTAAAAAATACATGCGCCCTAGGTATTGATGTCCTTATTCCAACAAAAAATAATAAGTTAATTCAAATGAATACAAAAAGTTATGCGGTCGGCACACCTCTCCCCAAATTATAATTACTTGACTTGGAAAATTAATTAAAAAAAAAAATATGTAACAAAAAATTATGAAAAAATATCCATCCCCTAGATATTGGTGTGAAAAATTGCATTTTAAAAATCAGAATTGTATCCTATCTATAAAAAAATTTATGTGTGCACCGAAGTGAACATCACTTTTTAAAAATGCTGATTAGTAGAAAAAATAAGTTATTAAAAATTACATAAAATGATTCACAATTTATTTTTTAATTTTTTTTAAAAAATATAATTAGAATCTACACAAAATATATAACAAATAACTAGTTTTATTCATCTTCAAAACCTTAATGGTTTAGCTGCTATAGGTGTAAGCAAGTGAATGTCTAGTGAAAAATCCTGATTTTAATGTCAAGTTTGGCCAAAAATTGTAACCCATTATTGTGGGATCACCCACATATGAAAACTCAAAAGCTTATGCTCAAATTTTAATATAAGGTTTAAGAATATGTTTTCATTAAATTATACGAGATACAAAATGGGGGTATTCTATATAATTAGGATTTCTTGTTGATACAATGTAAGCTCTTAATTTTTATTGATATACTCCTCATTAATCATGACATTATAACTACACACACCCAAATATTCATCTCTCGTACAACCATGACAATTTGTCTATCTAATAATATTTCCATAGTTATAGGTTGACCTTGAAAGCATGGCCTTGACCCTTGAAATCTCAAAATTTAAATTCAAGTTCAATCAACTCCCACTCATTCCAAGTACATGTTAAGAGTTGACTAAAAATATGTTTGCATGATTTGATACTATGTTTTTATTTTTAAAGATCTATATTTTCATCAATTTCACATCTCTCATCTCTCTCACATCCTCTCTCATTCGAGAAGCATTCAAGAATTAAATAATAATGAAATACATCATTCTAGGGTGCTTTACTACTATATTAAATCCTTTACACATAATTCAACAATCCTTCCAAGGTAATTTTAGATACTACTAATCTCATATATTAAAAATAATAGATAAAACAAAGATTGATGAGGAAAATCACAAAGAAGAGTCACACAGTGGGTAATTTGAAATCCATGTAAAAAGGATAAATTCGTAGATGTGAAAAAAATAACCCACATACTTGACCTAGGACAATATAGAGATCAAATGTAGAATTTTAGGTGATATACAAACAGGGAGGTGCATTTTTCTAAGCTATTAGAAGTCAATTCTAAAATCTACATCAAAGGTGATTCATTATTTGGTCATAGGGATAAGTACCCCTAAACTTCGTATTAACTTTCTATCTATTATATTTTAATACCCCTATCCTTTTCTCATTTGAAAGCTTCAAGGATATTTAGATCCTCTTTCTTTTTTAGTTATCTAATGCCCATTCCTAGTGGATGCTTAAATATTTGAAAAGTATAATGGCCATAGAGATCATATCTAACCTATGTGATATTTCTATACTCTTATCTTGACTAGTTTTTTTATGATCCAATCATGGATAAACTATTTCCTATTACTTTAATAGATGATGCATTAGATTGGTTATACAACTTACCTCCTATTTCCTTACATACTTTCACTAATCTTGTGCAAGCCTATTATTGGGGATTTATAACACTATTATAGATGACTAGTAGAGTAGGATGAAGAAACTTAAGTCCATTTATTTTTAAATAACAATCAATAGTTCTTGTTTTTGAAAAAGGAAAAAATAGTTTTACAGGGACCTGAAACCACAAAGTTTAAACATACAAAGATAGAGCAAAAAAGTCCAAGAGAACAGATAGCTATCCCAAAAAGAAACGACAGCAACAAAGAGACAACAGGGTCCAAAAAAGGACTACCAAAAAGCTAGAGAAGACAACAACAAAACTACTCCATGAAGTTCAAAAACTCCTCGGCTTCCTTCTCAACTTCACTCATTTCCTATATTCCCTGCTTGGGGGTTTGAACCATATGTGTAGAATCAGGGACCTTCCTCTTCATGTTAGCCCAGGTGCAAGTTGAAATCCCTTCAACAACATCTCCTGCCATAACCTACAATCAATAGTTCTTGTTAAATCTATCTAACAATATGTATAGAAATAAATCAAACACTATGCATCCACAAGATTAAACAAAACTCGAATATATATGTGGGAAACCCAAGTGTGAGAGAAAACCCACCACAAAAAATATATTCATGGTTATATTGTTTAGAACCAACAATATTCAATAAAACAAAGTCTTTTGCAAAGTCTCAATCTACAACATACTCTTTGTAATCACTAGATAAGGTTTAATAACAATGCTATCATTTTATCATGTGCAACCATCTAACCTTAGTGCCTTCATATGTGATGATACATATGCATGATTCTATGGGAAGACCAACCATCTAATTGTCCGACCAACCTAAGGAATACCAAGAATCATGAAACCATAATATGACGTCAATAGACCACGCATGTCATGAAGAATTGTCTCCATATTGATGGTGTAATGCCCCAAATTTTATACTACAAAATTAATGAAAAAATATGGAACATTTTTTATTGATAAAAAAGTGCATTAAGCAAGCCACACAACTCTATTCCATGCTCAAGGTGTCCTAAAAACATTTGATGACACACTTGACACACACATCAATGTATAATGCATAGTGACACAAGTGAAATACAACTCTACCTAGGGATAAGACACCAAGGTTGGAATAGAAAATGATGCATGAAAGAGAGACAATATCCCTAAAACCATTGGAATACGCTCATAGAATCTCTACTAAACCACCCTCTGAATTCCACTAGGTTACAAAAAAGAAAGGCCAAAATTGTCATTTGGGATTCAAAGAGAAACTTCCTATGGATCAAAATTCAAGCCCAAGATACAACTTGCATTTAGAAAATATTTTGGTTCTATGCCCCCAAATTTAATTACAACCCATAGATAGTGTAGGTTCAGACTATGAAATGCAACTGCAACCTACACATAACTTGTGTTTAGACTCCAAAATGTAAAAACAAATTTTATATAGCTCAAGTGTAGACTTAAAAAAATTGTAGTTTGCAACCATACAAAGTGTGAAGACATTGTGAACACCAAATTCACATGACCTTGAACTTTAGGAAATATTTTCAATCTACTCAAAGTAAAAGCCTCACAAAATTCTAGAACATGACAACAATAATGACTTGGGATTTATGGTCTCACTTGAAAATGAAAATAATAAATTTTCAATCAAATATGAACCCTAACCCTCAAACAACTGATACTTTGGAGACCAAATTTGAACTTCCTACAACTCAGAATTCAAAAGTTGAGTATAACTTGAACAACATTACATGACAAGTTTTGAACTTAAAACCTCTTGAATGAACTAGACTTTAAAGGATCTAATACCAACTAGAACTTTAGACTATGTATGCACTTTTATAAGTAGATTCTAAAATGTACTAAGGTACAAAAACTAGCAATCTCAACTTTCACACTCAATGAGGCATAACTTCCTTGATTTACATTTTAAGGAAAAAATATTAGGGAAAGTGCACAAGGGATCATGGGAACCAAATTGGCCACATGAGAGGGCACCAAAGCACATAGTTCCCAAGGAATGAGGAAAAAAGAAATACTAACTCATTAACATAACATGGAAAGGACTACAAAGCACAACATGACTAAAGTGTTATAAAATAATATGCATGTTCAACACCAATGTCGATGCATGCCAAAATACATGATAGTATCATCACCATATATATGGGAAGAATATAATATAATTCATAGACATCCATAATCATAATTGTAACATTAAATAATTTTAATGCAAACATGCACAATTATCATGATTTCAACATTACAAACATGTCAATACCCTCACAAGATGAGGTGTGGAAAAATACCTAATGATAGCAATAATTAATTTAATTTTAAATTATTTCATCCTAAATCTGGATGAATCATAACTCATATCACAAATTATATCAACGTACAACTATACATGAAATACATAGGTATCAAAGACCCCACTTACAAATATTACAATAAACAATTAAATGTGATCATAACTTGATAAGTAGGCAGAGGCTACTTCCCAAACATGGAAGGATTTCACTCCATACATAAATAATACGTAATGAGTGTTATTACATCAATAATGTGATACCTCAAAGGTTCTCCAATAATCATAAAGAATAACATAGAATGTCAAACCAAAAACTCTTATAATGCTTGAGAGATATTTAAAATGGACCAATAGTATAATTCTACTCACAACCCTACTATATTACAACCATTGAGTGCAATAGATGTATGTCACTCTAGGTAAACCTTGAGCTATGAAGAAGAAGATCATGGATACCCTACTATCAATTCCAAGGCTCTCACACATACAAAGCATACGCATAAACACTCATGCCAATCAAGCACATGACATCACATGTGGAAACTCACACCAAAGAAATTATATTTAATGTAATATATGGAACACACATTAATCGATGTTCATGTGCATAAATGATCACAAATCATGTTAAATACCAAAATCCAACAACAAGGGAAGGACTAGAATCCTAGGCATAAGACAAGGAGTTTCAACATAGTTTCCCAATAGTTTCATAGAAAGTTTGGGAGTAAAGCTTCCTCAATGAAGATACTCATGAAATCACCAAATCCTCGAGGTGTGACACATTATTCTCCACTAGATTAAACCTTCAAGAGAATTTCAATCATAGCACAAAAAGTATTAGTAATTAAATAATTAAACCAATGTATCATTAGTTATCACTTGATTAAACTCTACAATCATATAGTCCCTTTGTACCATATTAGATGGGGAGAGCCACTCCCTTCATATTCTAAACCTCTTCAATCCTAAATTCCAATGTTCTAATTTTACAAATTAGATGTGACATGCAAATCAAAGCAAAATTTCATGACACTTTTGTTAGTTTTTATGATCAGATGTGAATAAGTAGATTTTAATTCAAATTCAAACAAACAGGCACAGCATATACCCTAGGAAAACCCTCCACTTGAGGGAGAAAAACCCAACAACAATTTATCTCTTATATATTGAATAATAATCAATGAGACTGTTTACAATGTGGCCAATTACAATGCCAAATAACATCACCAATTTGATGCGATCTCTTGAAGACAATATTGCTCTTCTTGATGACAATATATTGGCCTCCTTTATAAACTTTGATCTATAATTAGAGAAACTCGCACTTGCATAAACTCAAACTATGAATGGATATGAATATGAATAATGAAGAACAAAGAGCAACTTGAATATATACATGAGGGAGAGAGAGATCGCGTCCTTTCAAGATAACATGTCGGCCTTCTTCATGAACGATGTGACTCCAAGAGGGTGGCGGAAGAGATGAAGTTGGCATCAACAAATTATTTAACAATAATTAAATATTCTCTTGTTTTCAAGTGAAGCGCCTCTTCACATTAAATATCGGCTCCAATAAATTAAATAGTTGATAAGGCTATATTGAATTTATTGCTTCAAGACATGGCTGGAAGTGATTATCGACATTGCCAACATCAACACTCCCTCTCAGTTAGGGAAGAATACTTCCAGCTATCCAAGGTCATGGAGTCTCTCAACATGACACCCACAATGGCTACACCCATATGTGGAAAGAGCTCATCACGGAGTCACTCAACGTGATATCAACCATCATGGATACTCACATGTATGGAAAATTATGTGTGCACAAGTTCCCATCATGGAATCACTCAATCTGATGTTGTCATCTCATCATGACATCCACCATGGCTACTCCCAAAGGGTGGATAAATACAAGTACAAGGAAATCATCAGGGAATCTCTCAACGTGATGTTGTCATGGAGTCACTCAACATGACATCCACCATGGCTACTCCCAGAGGGTGGAAACAAGGGCTTTCACCTCAAATTTCTCTCATAGAGAAAGATGCATTAAACAAGGGCTTACACCTCAAATTTCTATCACAGAGAAAAATGCATTAGGCAAGGGCTTACACCTCAAATTTCTCTCACAAAGAGAAATGCATTAAAGCAAATCACAAAAAATCACTGAAGTTGAGTATCCCTCTCAGTTAGGGCTTCATTCTCCACAATTCCAAGCTTGTCTCGAAAGTACACAAACTTTACCCTGGAGAGAGGCTTGATGAGAGTGTCAATTGTCTACTCATCAGTGCTAATGTACTTCAACTGGATAGCTTTCCTCAATACCATATCTCTGATATAGTGGTATTTGATCTCAACATAGAAAGCTTCACACAACTTTGATTATCACAATGAATGGCAGTCGGCTCGAATGATTATCCAAACAATCATGCAAGGAGCTTATGAAGCCACACTGCTTCTCGAGCTGCCACACAAGCTGAAATATACTCGGCCTCTGTGGTGCTCAGTGCCATTGAAGACTACTTCCTGCTACACCAGGAGATCATCGCAGACCCCAAACTAAAACAACATCTAGAGGTGCTCTTCCGATCAGCAACACACCCTGCCCAATCAGAATCAGAATATCCATGCAACTTCAAGTCCACACCAAAAGAATATCTCAAGCCATACCCAACTGTGCCACACAAGTACATCTCAAGATATGCTTCACTGCAACTAGATTTATTTTCCTTGGTTCACACATGAACTGACTAAGTGCACTCACTGCATAGAAAATATCTAGTCTAGTATTGACTAGATACATCAATGATCCAATCAACTCCCTGTACATAGTAGGATCCATCAGATTTGAACTAGCTGCATACTCCTTTAGTTTATAAAAATTGGTTTCCATAGGTGTAGACATGGATTTACAATCCAGTATACCAAATCTCATCAAGATGTCTATTGTATACTTCCCTTGACTCAGAATGATCTCATTAGGCCTCTGCCATACTTCTAAACCAAGGAAGTAATGCATGTACTTAAGATCCTTCATTTCAAATTTAGAAGCCAAATCCTTCTTGCATTTGATAATGAGGTGTTCTTCTCTAGTAAGAAATAGATCATCAACATAGAGAACCAAGATCAAATCCTCACCATTAATTACCTTGAAGTACAAGTTTGAATCAACATCATTCTTAGAGAAGCCCAAGCTCAGTAGGTATCGATCAATCCTCTCATACCAAGCACAAGGAGCCTGCTTAAGGCCATACAAAGCCTTCTTCAATCTACAAACAGGAGACTCCTTCCCATGAACCTCAAATCCATCAAGTTGCTCAATGTATACCTCTTCTTCAATTGCACCATTTAGAAATGTTGTCTTCATGTCCATCTGATCTAACTTCGATCCTTTAGTCGTTGGAATAGCAATGATAGTCCTGATGGAGGTATAACAAGCAACTGGAGAAAATGTTTCTTCATAGTTTATTCCCTCTTTCTGAGACAACCCCCTAGCCACAAATCTAGCCTTGTACTTCTTAATGCTTCCATCAACCGCATGCTTGATCTTGAAAAGCCACTTAGAAGATACAACAGATTTTCCTTTTGGTCTAGGTACTTTATCCCAAACATCATTCTTGAGGATAGATTGATACTCTTCAGCCATAGCATCTCTCCATACTTGCTGACTTGTAGCTTCCTCAACACTGGAAGGCTCAGATTCAATAATTTGAATCATCAATGCAACATAGCTTGAAAACTTTTGAGGTCTTTTTCTTTCTCTGAATGTTCCTCTAGGGATTGCAAACTTTTTTGCCTCCTGCATTATTTTCCTAGCCCATAGAGGTCTCTTTTGACCAATAACAATGTGTCTAGGCCCATCAATAGGTTCCAAAGGCTCAACTAGATCACTATCTTCTTCTAGTTCAGGAGACTCCCTTTGAATCTCAGGAGTATGGTCAACTTCCATGTCTTGAGGAGTCTCATGATCTTCATTATCTATCCTCATGGGAGAGCCTTTAGATCTCTTGAATGCAACCTCCTCTTCAAATGTAACATCCCTACTGATCTCTATCAGTTTCTAACCTAGAATGTAAATCATGTAGGCTTTTGAAGACTCACTTTAGCCCACAAATATTCCCTTCTTTCTAGATCGTTCCAATTTATCATTTTATCTTTAGGCACATGAACATACACAGGACAACCAAATATTCTCAAATGACTGACTTCAAGCTTCACACCTATGAAATCTTCTTTAGGAGTCATGTTCTCCAAAATACGATGAGGGCTTCGATTTTGAACATACACAGTTTTCCTAGATGCCTCGACCCAAAGGAAGGTTTGCAGATCTTGATCATGAATCATGGCTTTAGTTGCTTCTACAATAGATTTGTTCTTCCTTTCTGCAACACTGTTTTGTTGTGGATTGTAAGGGACACAAAACTCCCTCTTAATCCCATCCTCGACACAAAATTTATGAAAGCCTCCAAAGATGTATTCTCCTTCGTTGTCAGGTCTCAAAACTTTGATCCTCTTCCTGGAAAATTTCTCTACTTGAGCTTTAAATTCCTTGAATTTCTCAAGGACTTCTTCAAATTCTTTATTCTTTAAGAAATAAATCCAAGTCTTTCTAGAGTAGTCATCAATGAAAATTACATAATACAAGAAACCACTCAAAGAAGCAATAGACATTGGACCACACAAATCAAAACGAATAAGATCTAGAATACATTTAGATCTACTGTCACTACCATGAAAAGGTCCTTTAGTATTCTTACCCAATGTGCATCCTTGGCAAGTACCTTCATGTTCCTGGTTGAGTTTAGGAATGTCAGTGACCATCTTCTCCATGGTTGGAAGTGCTTTGAAATGAAGGTGAGCAAGTCTTCTATGTCAAAGCTCACACGAACTTGATGAATCATGCAACAAAGCCTATAATGGATGAGTGGAAAGTCTGTAGAGACTCTCTTTTCGAGCACCAATCACTCGGGCAGACTTGATGCTAGAGTTCTTTGTCCATGCAAGAACTTTTCCTTCAGATAATGCAACTTGATATCCCTTGTCCTCCAAAGCTGAAATAGAGTCAAGGTTTCACTTGATACCTAGTACAAATAGTACATCGCTCAACTGAAGAGAGATGTCAGAATCTAAGTGAAGAGAGGAGGTTCCAACACCTTTCATGGAATAGCATGCATCATCTCCAATTATGACTTGAACACTTGTATCTCTCTCCACCAAATCTAAAAGATGTTCTCTAAAACTAGTGATGTGACGGGAGGCACCACTAACAATCAACCAAGTGTTGCTATATGTTGGAACATTGCTTGATAAGGAAAAATAGAATAGAAAACAACTTGAATCCTTTTGAGGATATATCTCGCCCACATCCGCAACTGAAGCATGTTGTTTAGGTCTAGTTGGACAATCTCTTGCATAGTGACCAAACTTGTCACATCTGAAGCACTGTATGTGGGAAAGATCCTTCTTCTTCTTAGATGCAGGAGCACCATCTGATCTTTTAACTCTGTTCCTCTTGAATTTTCCTTTCTTCCCTTCTCTTCCTTTCTTCTTCGAAGATTGAGCGGCAAGTACATGAATCTCTTCATTGGTAGAACTTTTCCCATTGCCTCTTGTTGCTAATCTCGATTCCTCTTGAATGCAATCTATCCTCAAGCGATCAAACTTTGGTAGCTTTGATCTCCCATTGATGCCTTGGATAAATGGATCCCAAGATTGAGGAAGACCATTAAGCACCAACATAACCAAATCCTTATCATCAACCATATGCCCAATGGTAGAAAGTTGATCTCTTAACTCGGTGATCTTCATGAAGAAGGAGATAACAGAATCTCCTTTCGCCATCTTGACATGATGAAGTTGTTGCCTCAATGCAAGAGCTATGCTTGTGTTATTGATCTTATACATTTCCTCCAAGGTCTTGAACATTTCTCTTGTTTTCTTCAACTTGGAGATAATTGGCACAAGGTGGTCCTTCACATAATCAACCAAAATCCTCTTTGCCTTAGTGCCATTCTTCTTCCATTATGACTTCTCATTTTCATCGGAAGGTTTGGGAACTTCACTCTCCATGAACTCAACAATCTCATTTTCTTCCAATGCAAGCAATACTCTAAACTTACTATAGGTGAAGTTGGAAGCACCTTCAAGTCTATCTTCAATATTGAGCTTGTTCACCATTTTCGATGATAAGATAGACACAAGAGGATGATAACAAGAATGGAAGATAACACTGCTTATGTAAATTTGATCACGATCTTGCTTAAACCCGCTCTGATACCATGTTAGTTTTTATGATCAGATGTGAATAAGAAGATTTTAATTCAAATTCAAACAAATAGACACAGCATATACCCTGGGAAAACCCTCCACTTGAGGGAGAAAAACCTAGCAACAATATATCTCTTATATATTGAATAATAATCAATGAGACTCTTTACAATGTGGCCAATTACAATGCCAAATAACAACACCATTTGATGCGATCTCTTGAAGACAATATCGCTCTTCTTGGTGACAATATATTGGCCTCCTTTATAAACTTTGATCTGCTATTAGAGAAACTCGCACTTGCATAAACTCAAACTATGAATGGATATGAATATGAGTAATGAA
The DNA here is from genome assembly GCA_007258455.2 of Sequoia sempervirens. Lineage (NCBI taxonomy): Eukaryota > Viridiplantae > Streptophyta > Pinopsida > Cupressales > Cupressaceae > Sequoia > Sequoia sempervirens. Next base: position 41,888 of record VDFB02153014.1, on the reverse strand, counting down.
GAACAAAGAGCAACTCAAATATATACATGAGCGAGAGAGATATCGTGTCCTTTCAAGATAACATGTCAGCCTTCTTCATGAACGATGTGACTCCAAGAGGGTGGTGGAAGAGATGAAGTCGGCCTCAACAAATTATTTAACAATAATTAAATATTCTCTTGCTTTCAAGTGAAGTGCCTCTTCACATTAAATATTGGCTCCAATAAATTAAATAGTCGATAAGGCTATATTGAATTTATTGCTTCAAGACATGGCTGGAAGTGATGATCGACACTGCCAACATCAACAACTTTGACAAAAGATGCAAAATTTTAAAATATTAAGGAGATAACTCATTCCATAAAATAATTCATTCATATGAGGTCTAAAATACGTTTTTTCATTTTTCTTGAAAAAATTCAAAACCATAAAAATCCCAAAACCACCACTAATAGAATCACGTGATACATTCAAAGTTTCCATTTTTCTCTAGCTTAAATAAAATAGAAGACTTTTTTTAATTTCAAGAGTGCCCTTTTGATTCAAAAATTCACAACAGTTATATGAAATCAATTTTTCCAATTTTAAAGAATCTAATATTTTAGAAAATTTTGCAATAACTTAGCTACATAATGCATATTTTTTAAAATTTAAAATATTAAATTTAAACTTTTTTTCTAATAGCAAGGAAATATGTCTCCACCTAATGTAGGCATGGAAATTGAAATAAATTCATTTTAAATACAATTAAAATTAAGGGAAATACCTTCCTTCACAAGTGTAAAACAATGGAGAGACTCTTTTAATGCACACACAATCTTGCAATCTTTTCCTACCACAAGTGATCTCCAAGCTCCACCAAAATCAACTCTGGGCAAGCAATACATTTCCCCTATTTCTATTTCATTTTACATTTTTGAAGAAAAGGAAGAGAGGGTTTGAACCAAAAAAAAATCAAAATAAGAAATTGCTCCCAAAATAAGCCTTCTCCTTTTCCTTTTATCCTTTTCTTTTATTTTCTTTTTCTTTTTTATTTTCTAATTTAATTTTTTCTTTTGAATAAAATAGAATTGCAATATTAATTAACCAATTCTACAATAAAATATAAAAATTTATTTTAAATTTAGTTGATATTTCACAATAGCTGCAGGAAATTAAGTAATTAAATCAAACTAAGAAATAAAAAAACATTTATCCATATCACTAACCATTTTACCAAGGAGTTAAACTCATTTTAAATGATCAATTAGATTCACAAATTGTTTTCTATGCATGCATTAAATATTCCACATACATAGTTAACACATATTTTAAAATAAATTTAAAATTCAATGTAGAAGATAATTTAAACACACATAAAGGACTTAGCTAGACTTCATAAAATTTTCACATATAGATTCTAGAATCACCACCTGTCCAAATCTCAGCTTGGATTCAGTGGATTCACAAGGACTATGGGTGAGATGGCTAAATGGAATTTTATGTCAATTTCTCCACATACCAACCATTGGTCTAATACTTGTAAGTTTATTGCACATTCAAGTGAAACATTAGGTGTATTTGATCCATTACATAATAATAGTCCAAGCAACATAATCCAAATAATGT